>CM067371.1:68062173-68079673 GCA_034401795.1 Chaetoderma sp. LZ-2023a | reverse complement strand
CCCCCCCCCCATACGTGGACACACGCCCCCCTATGTATGATGAGCGGGCATGACGCAATGACAGTGGCAGTGTGTCAAAATGTTACGGTCATCGTGTCTTTGATAAAAACATAGCTTTTTTGTCAGCAATAATATTTTGTGCTTAACTCAAATTAGCGGTTTATATCTCAGGTTTGCCTCGGCATATTGCACCCAAACCTGGGCACATGCTTCACTTATGATGGGGGTACATTGGCGCCAAGATATCAAAGGTCATACTTACTAATATGTGTATTGATTGGCCTTCTCTAGCGAGAATAGTCTAGTCTATGCAAGTAGAATTATATTTGAGGTCACGCTTTATATTTCATTGTAACGTCGTATACAGTTGAGTTTCATGGTGGAATTGAAATCGCATTTCTGGTTCACTTTCACATAATTGCATTTTCATTTATTTTCATAACTGGAGATCCTGTCCGTTGTCATATTTGGCCTAACAATATTCTATGAACCAAATTTATTAGCATTGAGCATTTAGATTTGTCACATTGTGCTTATCAATCACGCTTCAAGCCGCTAACACCTAAATATGTCTTTAAAGGTACGTTGTCCGTCACAAATGTACAATTGTCAGATGCTTAGTAACTGCCAAAATTAGTAGCCTTTTGGCTTCTGTAAGCATAATTACTCAACTAATTTGCTTAAGACATATATGAAAGCGTAGAGGACACTAGAAGAAACATTATGTGTGGCCATGTTCATTTCATCTTTCACCCACCCACCACCCCCCTCACCCACCCCATGAGTGCATTGTTGAGCTATTTAAAAAAAGAGTTTCTATGACTTCACTCACTTGCTATTGTAACAAGAGTCCATGAAATAAATAAACATTGATCCGTTAACTTTGTTAGGCTGTGTCTACAGTACAATTTAGAAATTTCTTTTTAAACATAGGCCTATTTCCAAAACGAAATAAAACGTACTGTTGATTATTTTGAGCTTAGTTGGATTGGAAGGCATTGTAAGGCAGCAATGTCTTCTAATCCAATAGACCTTTCCATTTTTAGCCATGCCCCGCCAATCACTAGCTAAGCTCCACCCACACCTCGTCGTGTTGAGATTGATCGATCCACAATTGCCCTAGATATCAATTTCCTGAAAACTATACGGGGAAGCTGTTGATTATTTTGTAACTAATTTGACTGCGTGCTGTTGCTGCCTATGGCAGCAACAGCGCCCAGTCAAATTAGTTTCAAAACATTCAACAGAATATCTATTAAATAGTAAAAGCAAACAATTTGTACAACAACGCATAGACCGTCTTCAAATATGCGTTCGTGACGTACTTATCGACATCATTCATGACGTCATTCATTATGATATCATTGTACACATCACGCAGTTCATTATGACGTCATATGATGGGTGGGTGGGTACTCTGGAAAGGTGAATTATGTTCAAGATATTCAACAGAACATTTCTTACGTCGTGTTCAAAATTTTACTAACAGGTTTATGTTTTTGTTCTGGCCGAAACATATTAAGTTATTTTGAGCTTGCTTTTGAAGCAAAGACATATTAAGCTGTTAAAGGCGCATATTCACACTAAAATGCTTTAAAATTGTTAAAATTACATACTTTTAGAAGCTTAATCTTTGTACATTAATGTACCTAAACGAAATAAATCTTAACATATGATGATTTTATTCCGTATAAATTATTATAATTTCTTTAGTTGTGAATTTGAATTAGGAACTCGTGCCTCTAATTCAATTTCAAAATTTAAAAAAATTTTATTAATTTATGCGTAATGAAATCGTCATATGATAAGATTTATTTCGTTTCATTACATTTACATACACAATTTAAGCTTCTAAAAGTAAATAATTTTAACAATTTTATTTTGAAGAATTTTGGTGTGAATATGCACATTTAATATATTTGTCTGTAACAGCAAGATATAGTTGTCGGGCGTTGGGCAACATCCAAAATTGGCGACATTTTGACGTCAGCTGACATAATTAAGCCTGCCAAACTGATTTGCTTAAAACATATATGAAATTTTAAAGGACACTTGAAGAAACATTTTGAGGGGCCATTTATTTACTCAACATTTCTTAGATGCGATGCTTCATTTTTCACCAACCCATATTTCCACTATTTAACCCTTTAATGACTAAATTTTCTCAAAAAATTAAATTATTTACTTATTGAATGTCCATTTGCAGGCCAAGAGAAGACTATTTTTGAAAGTTTACCATTGTAATGACTGGCTCGGTTATAGAACCTGTCATTCCAGTGATAACATTTCAAAAATAGTCTTTTCTTGGCCTGCAAATGAACATTTTCCAAGACCAGTGCAGAGGCCGGTTTTGGCTGGCTTCGTCGTGAAAGGGTTAAAAAGAGATTCTGTCAGTTATTATAGCAGTAACTTTCCGTGTAATAAGTGAACATTGGCATTTTGGGATTTGTCAGATGGTGTAATGTCAGATGATGCACACAATTACTGAACTGATGAGTTCACTATGACCATGGTATACAACTCTATATTATACGGTTGAGTTTTTGGTTTAGCTGAACATAGCGTCTTATATCTCGGCATAGCTTCACCATATTGGGACAAAACTTGGACACATGATTACGTAGGCCTATATAAACCGGATAAATAACAATGATATTGAGGCCAAAGATTAAGACCGCCCTGACCTTGGTAATAATAATAATAATAATAATAATAATAATAATAATAATAATAATGAGGGTATACATCGTCAGTAAACTTATCTTCCTGAGGCCCTCACACACACACACACACGCACGCACGCACGCACGCACGCACGCACGCACGCACGCACGCACGCACGCACGCACGCACGCACGCACGCACGCACGCACGCACACTGGAGTCAGAGTACAATAGGCGTAAAAGCCTAGGGTTGAATTGTGGCAGGTGCATCCACAGATAGTCCCATATGAATCGTCAGTGTGTCAGTATATCAGACATGTGAAAGCTGGTCGGCCAATCCTTGACTTTTAGTCTTGGTGCGGTGGTCCAGTGGAAAGATGTCTGGTTGCTGATGCTATGCGGAGTTGCAGAATGGCGGTTCGATCCCCCGACCGGGAGATGGTGATCAACAAATTAATCTAATGGGTGCATGACTGTCGGCTAAGTTAGCACATGGAAATTGAAGCCGCACGTTGCCAGTGCGTCAATAAAATAAAAATACATATACCGCCAGAGCCGTGTTGGAGTCAGAGTACAATAGGCGTAAAAGCCTAGGATTGAATTGTGGCAGGTGCGTCCACAGATAGTCCCATATGAATCGTCAGTGTGTCAGTATATCAGACATGTGAAAGCTGGTCGGCCAATCCTTGACTTCTAGTCTTGGTGCGGTGGTCCAGTGGAAAGATGTCTGGTTGCTGATGCTATGCGGAGTTGCAGAATGGCGGTTCGATCCCCCGACTGAGAGATGGTGATCAACAAACTAAACTAATGGGTGCATGACTGTCGGCTAAGTTAGCACATGGAAATTGAGGCCGCACGTTGCCAGTGCGTCAATAAAATAAAAATACATACATACGCGCAAGGTCGTACACGGTCATTCACAGACAAACACACGCGCGCTCGCACACACGCACGCACGCACGGGTGCATGACTGTCGGCTAAGTTAGCACATGGAAATTGAAGCCGCACGTTGCCAGTGCGTCAATAAAATAAAAATACATATACTGTCAGAGCCGTGCTGGAGTCAGAGTACAATAGGCGTAAAAGCCTAGGATTGAATTGTGGCAGGTGCATCCACAGATAGTCCCATATGAATCGTCAGTGTGTCAGTATATCAGACATGTGAAAGCTGGTCGGCCAATCCTTGACTTTTAGTCTTGGTGCGGTGGTCCAGTGGAAAGATGTCTGGTTGCTGATGCTATGCGGAGTTGCAGAATGGCGGTTCGATCCCCCGACTGGGAGATGGTGATCAACAAATTAAACTAATGGGTGCATGACTGTCGGCTAAGTTAGCACATGGAAATTGAGGCCGCACGTTGCCAGTGCGTCAATAAAATAAAAATACATACATACGCGCAAGGTCGTACACGGTCATTCACAGACAAACACACGCGCGCTCGCACACACGCACGCACGCACGGGTGCATGACTGTCGGCTAAGTTAGCACATGGAAATTGAAGCCGCACGTTGCCAGTGCGTCAATAAAATAAAAATACATATACTGTCAGAGCCGTGCTGGAGTCAGAGTACAATAGGCGTAAAAGCCTAGGATTGAATTGTGGCAGGTGCATCCACAGATAGTCCCATATGAATCGTCAGTGTGTCAGTATATCAGACATGTGAAAGCTGGTCGGCCAATCCCTGACTTTTAGTCTTGGTGCGGTGGTCCAGTGGAAAGATACCTGGTTGCTGATGCTATGCGGAGTTGCAGAATGGCGGTTCGATCCCCAGACCGGGAGATGGTGATCAACAAATTAAACTAATGGGTGCATGACTGTCGGCTAAGTTAGCGCATGGAAATAACAGCCGCACATTGCCAGTGCGTCAATAAAATAAAAATACATACATACATACATACATACATACGCGCAAGGTCGTACACGGTCATTCACAAACAAACACACGCGCGCGCACACGCACGCACGCACGCACGCACATACATACATAGAGAGAGAGAGAGAAAGAGAGAGAGAGAGAGAGAGAGAGAGAGAGATAATATATATATATATATATATATATATATATATATATATATATATATATATATATATATATATATATATATATATATATATATATATATATATATATATTATCTCTCTCTATATAACTATTTACAAATATACAAAATATACAATATTATAACACAAGTAAAATGACTGTTAAATTAGATAATTAACATATTTGTTAATTTTCGATAGATATTACTAAAACAGTATTGCAGAATAATTACCTCGTCGAATGTCGATGTTCGAATCACCTTTCACGCATACATACGCGCAAGGTCGTACAGATTCATTCTCACATACACACATATATAGCTATTTAGAAATATACAAAATATGCAATATTAGAACGCAATTAAAAAGGTGAAACCACCTTGCCCATATATCACTATAATTTAGTAATATATTCATGTATATTTGATTTGAATGTCAGCAGAGTAGAAGACTGAGTAATCGTTTCAGGCAGAGAATTCCAATTTAATGTTTCATATAGTTGTGCAGATGGTGTCCTGTAAGGCATGTCTAATATCACCCAAGCAGCCCGTTTTTGTAGTCTTTCTAAGCTATCCAATAATGTAGGTGAAGACGGGCAAAATACAAGACTACAATAATCAATGTGTGAAAGGATATACGACTTATAGAAAAGATTTCGGTGCTCAATGCTAAGATAATGTTTATTTTTCCGTAGAATATAAATCAAGACGAAATCTTTTTACAAAGTTTGCCTATATGTTCTTTCCATGCAAGCGTATTGTCTATGTATACTCCTAAAAGCGTGTCAGATTCCACAACATTTAAGCTTCCACGATTTGTAGGGATTATAACATTATTATTTACTTGTTTCAATTTATGCTTAGTTCCTAACATCATAAACTTAGTTCTGTCCGTATTTAACAACATTTTATTATTTACACACCATTCTTCTACCGACTTCATACCGTTAATTAGATTTTCTTGAATTTCAGCGACATTTGAGCTAGCCGCATGCATAGTTGTATCAGCAGCATACATATCCATAAGATTGTTGACACACATGGGTAAATTATTAACATATAAAATATAATAATACTAATAATACTCTATTGTTTCCGGTTAAGTTTTTGGTTTTGTTCAACATATTATTTTATATCTAATGATTGGTTCAGCCTATTGTGACTAAACTTGGACACGTGGTTACAAACCGATACATCCATCAACCAGATGGAACACAATCCTATTGGAGTCATGAGGTGAGAGGTCGAGTTCACTGAGACCTTAATATAAAACTATTCTTTTCCGTTACGTTTTTGGTTTAGCTTAACATGTTGGCTTATATCTCAGGATTGGTTCACCCTACATGAATTTAACTTGGGCACATGTGTATCTATATGAAGCACAATGATATTAAGGTCAAGGGTCATTGTAACATTTGTATAAAATGCAGACTTTAACAGTTTGGTTCTGCTTAGCTCATCTGGCCTTTATTTCAGAATTTGACAAATTGTTGGAACTACGCATCGTCATATAGTTACCCCAACCAGGGGGAGCAAATTTTGACTAAATTGGTGCGGATTTGATTTAAACCTAGAAAACAAGGATTGTGGTCGTTTTTGCCCTGGGAACATGTTCAAATGTTTTATTTAGAAGCTAATATTAAAATGTCATAATGGTGGTGAATCCTGAAAGGGGTATGGGATATGATATTGGGGCATGGGGGCTCATAAACCACACGATCAATACGCGTTCCCGAATCAACAATCGCTCACGCACGCACGCACGCACGCACGGACGCCTACTACCTGCCACGTAGAGTAGTGCTGCTCGAAATTTGGTGCAATTGGTCTCCTGTACCGATGAAATGGCTTCGGAGCGTTGGGTACAGCTGATATTCTAATGCTAGGAAGCCCAGGCTCTACGTCGCCACAGCTTGATGGTTGCGTGGATCGGAGATGGAATCCCTAAAAATTAAAATTGATTTAATTTAGTTCCATTTACCTTACATTTACTTAATTTAACTAGAATTAATTAAATAAACTAAATTAAACTAAATTAGGCTAAAATACATTTTATCACGACATTACATTAATGACTTTCAACACTATTGGTCAGAGGAGACAGAGACAGTTTGGTGACCACTTCAGCTTTCATGCACCAAATAAGGAAAACAGTCTAAGATTACTGTCATGAGAAAGATGAACGCAAGAAGATGACTATTGGTTTCAAAGCTATCGGCTATGTTTCAAAGCCACAATTAAACTAAATTCAAATTATTGAACATGTCAAGAGTAAGTTCAGCAGCATCCAGTCAAATTAGTTTCAACATATTCAAAGGCCTATGCCCTATGTATGATTGAAGGCGTTAACTACGTATGCTTACAAAGATTGCGGCATCTCTCATGAAGAAGAAGTCATATAATTAGCCTTTTAACCATTCAATGCCCACATTTCGCCAAGAAAAACAAAAGTATTTGGTTAACCCAAGACCACGGCAGAGGCCAGTTTTGGTCGACTTGAATACTAAAGAGTTCACCCTTTCAACGATGAATTCCTCATACATCAATTTCAAGACAATAAAACAAGAAACATGTAGAATATTTTGAAATTACTATGACTTGGAAGCCATTGCTGCCATATGCAACAACGGTTTCCAGTCATTGTAATTCAAAATATTCACCAGAATATGATATAAAATAAAATCGTGAAGAAGGAGGTTGTCGTTGAAAGGGTTCAACGTAGTACCCACCATGTTCCACTTTACCTTTGTGATATGCGACCTAGATGAGAATAAGGTGCTTCTCTTATGTGGAATCCTGGATAGTGGACTGGCCGTACATAACTCCACAGCGACTGCACCGCTCCCTGAAGGCGATGTCATGGCTGCCGCTCATCAACTCACTGCAAGCGAACGAACTCTCGGCTTTCTTTCCTTCTTACATAACTGCTTATTTACATCAAATCAGGTTTTATACTTATAGAATACTCACCAATATTCAATACACGCGTCGGAAACTATGTTATGATGTTACGTCATAATGCGTACGCATAATCAAATGACGTCATAATCGAAGGCGGGTTAGAAACGTTGATTGATATGTTTCTAGGGCGGGTGGCGTTTTAAAATGGATTGCAACACAGAGCGACGTCTTCGTTTCTGATGCATTATAATACATTATAAATGAAAAACGTTACTAAACAACAATAATTTAAGCCATCAAACATACAATCCATACATACTAACAATTTATAGAATACTTGCATAGAAGTAGCTCGCCTTGTTTGGAAGTTTTTGCTAAGAAAATATTTTTTGTGGAACATAGGGCCTATAATAATAGTTTTTCTTGTATGTTCGCCTTGTAAATGAGTTCAATGGTGAAAGGAGTAATGGGCAAAGGGGTTCTAGCCGAGATATGAATACAATTTGGCCTCATCATTTTAGTTCACCTGACCTTAACGGTCACCTGAGTACCTTGACGAATGACGACGATCCATCGGCTACTGTCTGCCAGTCTGTCGCATGTTCGTAGGCTTATTTTCCTTCTCAGATTTCAACCAAATTTGTATCCCACGTCCTTAAGGTTCGGAGAGATTAAAGATTGTTAAAACCAAAGTGATTGCTCGATTTGCTTGTCAGCCATCTTTGATTGTGTGCAATTTGTATTTTAAGATCTTTGAAACCGTTTGGTCAATGGAGGATTCCAGTTTCTCAGTCAATCGTATATAGTCATAATCATAATGAACTACATGACGTGTAGGATGACGTCAAATATTCAACAGCTTGCTTGTATAGCTACGTAGAAAGTTAGATTCCATGAATTCAGGTTTCAACGTTTCATATTGATTCCTACACGCATAAAATGTGGGCGGAGCTTAGCTAGAAATGGACGGGAATAGATTGGAATGAATCCCTCTTTTTCTCCCAACCCTCCTTAAATAGCGATATTATTCACTCTAAAACTCAAAAAATTACTCAAACTAGTTCATTTTTTTCTGTTCTGTGGAGAATTCCATACGCACACACGCACGCACGCGCGCGCATCCGCCCCACCACCGCCGTCGCCGCCGCCACCACCACCACATTCAAAATTAGATCCTATTTTGTCGTCTGTTGTGCCATAAGTGGAAATGGTGAGTGGGCGCTGTCTTTTCTCTACAGGTGTGCTCTGTGGGACAGTGGACCAATATCCAGTTTGCCATTTTTTTAATCTGATAGTAAATCGGGGGTATCAGGCATTGTGAACTGTTTTGTCTCGTGTCAAAGCTCTGGCATTTTGACCCAAATTGTTACATTACTGACGTAAATCTTAATGTTTTCCGTCGAAATGTTCGCGTTTTGATCAGAAATGTTTGGATTTCACGCCTATTCTTTCATATTATACACATTTTTGGTTCAAGTACTGATATTGTATGTGAGAGGCATGTAGCCCTAGTAGTCCATTGGGGGGGGGGGGGGGGGGCAGAGGCAGAATTTTCAAGAATTGGTACCAGTCAGAGGGACAAAGCCTCATGGTATTTTTCAGATTTTTTTCTTGCAGCTCAATGTCTCAATGATAGACTTTGCTCGTGAGTAGCATTTTGGTAGTTATAACCCCTCAATTCTGGGACAACTTCTGGGGTAGGGGAAAACTAAATCGGGCCTAACTTTTGAACCAATCAACATATAGGCATGGTTTACCACTCAAAATGCGTATTTTGTTGGACTTCATAGAATGAATATTGTAATTCGGATTTAAAACAATAAGTAGGTCATGGGAGGTCAAACGATCACAGATTTTAGACATTGCCCGAAATCTGTGACCTCGCAATATTATCAACTAATTAAAGATTAGTTATTAAAACGACTTTTAACGTTTAGATTAGACCATGTTAAACGATCTAAGGCACTCATGTTCAATTATTTCTTTAATTGTGGCTTGAATAAAACATGACAAGGTGTAAATTTCCACAGTTAATTGAAATGCGCAATTATTGAACAATGAAAGCTTAAATGAACATGACCTTTGAACCGTTCAAGGTAAAGCCACACATTACTAATCAAAATGAATGCTTTGCCATCTATCCAAACCATTTCGTCTGTGACTATATTTTACTGCCTACATTTTTCAATAACAAATTTTCCTGGGGGTAATTTTATAAAAAGTAGCAGAGGTAAAATTTGCATTTGTTTTCGTATGATCGTCTGCTCATTGAATTACTACATTATTCAACATGCAATTCAATGATGCTAGATGTACTCCATTATCAGGTGGATAAATCCATATTAATTACAAGACAGGACTCAGCCACAAAATAAAGCTAATGAACCGATAATTTAGACACTGCATATAGGCCCCCTACAGGTTTAAATATTGATTTTTATTTTTGTATGTACTGGATAGATTCCTATAATACTCTGCTTGTCAGCCGTAAAATAAGATGTCCACTACTATCTCCTTTCCTCCCAAGCGGGTCCGATTGGACGGTATGCTTGATTGCTGTGAAAAGCATCCTAATGCTAAGCTCACATTACCACAAAATTTTGAATCGTGGAAAACCCTGCTAAACGCTGCTCAAATACGCAATTATATCCCTATTTTAGATTTGTCCAAAGACTTGGCTAAAGGTGAAATCCCAACTGTCAAATAACATCGAAATTGTCGCAGTGTATTTATATTGAAAACATGACTAGATTTTCTTCTTTCCGAGACACAAAGAGTGCAAGATTGACCAATTCTTTCAGGTGGGTGGTCACAAATGGAATGTAGAAGCCACCAAAGCATTTTTTCTTCTCCCATTCGCTGTAGAATCATTAACTGGAAACGTGGAATTAATACACACTTTGAACCGCTTTGGGCACAGTGTATCGTATTCAAAGTTAGAAGAAATCGATACTGTTCTTCGCTTGCAAAAGGTTTCATTGGCTAAAGAGGATGTGTGTCTACCATCGATATCCGCCCTGACATCTTCACAATACTGGCATGGGATAACAGTGATCGCTTAGAAGAGACGCGTAGTGGTGGCGTCACATCACACAGGGTGAATGGAATTACCATTCATCAAAAATGGGCAAGACCAACTGAGTCAGCGCTGTCTGCGCCAACTGAGCCCCTACGTGCTCCACCTACCATGGGTAAGACAAAGCACAGAAGTATCTCTACTGACACTATCACAATACAAATCTATAAGGCTGGGAAACGAAACGTGAGAAACCACAGAAAATAGAAACTGTTAATCCATAAACTGCCACCACTGTTCATAATTCTATTGTGAAAATATTGCTTGGATTCTGTCACGCATGTCTGACACAAAAAATCTAAATGTTAGCTTTGGACAGGGTTCAATATAAAAGCCCGTGATGAAATAGAAGTTGTAGAAGACACAATCGCATACCTCACAACAGGAAATGCACCAGCGACACAGTTATTAACCGTGTATGAAATCTTAAATCAATCTCTGAAGATTATGAAGATTTTGCAGTTGAGTCTATAGTTTGTGTATTCGATCAGGCACACGATATGCACAGTGCTAGCAATATTAGGAAAGCGGTTTGGTGATGCAGGTTTGAAAGGTATGTGTGCTGAGTCAGGGGTTATTGCTGATGGTTCTATTTCTGGGGTGCTAGAAGGCCGAAAATACAACCGTGCTATTAGGCTTCACAAACTGATGTATGAGGCTCTTTTGAGAATCGCATGAAATGGCTTGTACAGTGATTAGAATATGGTGAAAGGGGCAAACTAGACGAAGCTTTGGTTGCCGTCAAGGACCTTGCTAGGAATACTGCACAGGAGTCACTGCGAGGAATCATGTTTGAGCAATATCTTGACTTTCTTAGAAATGCTAATGGATAGCTTTCTACATTTTGGATGTCTTATGTTGACATGGTAGAAATTGTACTTGGTTTCTTGCGAGCATCGAGGGAATGAGATTAGCTCCTACACCTAGCATCGATTCGAGCTTTGATACCATTGTCCTTTTCCTATGATAGACTTAATTGCGCGAGATGCCTACCATACTACTATGGCCAGATGCTCCGACTCAGCGTTGATCATCCAGAGGTGTTCAATCATTTTATACAGGGTGGCTTCTCTGTACAGTTTAGAGAAAACAATCCATTTGCGAGAAGCCCAGTTGACCAAACTATAGAAAAGACAGTTAACAAGGATACACATATACCCGAGGTATACAAAGGGTTTTATCTTGAAACCAGGAGCAGTACACAAGTACTACCTTTATTCCCAGTATGGAAGCATGTTTCCCAGGCAGCTCAGAGAGATGAGAGGTCTTGAGGTCTCACGGCTGAGCCATCCGGATTTGCAACAATCCAGGATACGTAAGGATGACGCTGATGTCCAGTCATTGATTGATTTTGCAGAAAACTCTTGGATTAATCAATTTGGCGATAGTCAAGACAGTTTTGTAAATCTAGCAACCGGTACTCTGGTTCCAACAGATATTGCCAACGTTTTGCCCACAAAATTGGCGAAATTGCGTAAAAGGAATTCAAGTCAAGTCGTCTTGAGAAGGATCTATCTGATTCAGTGGATTTTTATGCAACAATGAAAAAGCAGAACCTGAATACATTCAGCAATGTTTCCATGCCAACGAAAGAGTGTAAGGGAAAGGATCAGTGTGGACATGTGATCGCAGTCTGTTTGGCCGCATGGTCGTTGTCGCACGAGCCCGATAGCTTGATATGAAAGAGGTACTCCGTCACCTACTTGGTCCAATACCATGGACTTTGGCTAATGGAAATGGGTCCCTCAGAAAGACTGAAAGGCCAGAATTACGAATGAAATTGGAAAAAATGTTCCAGTGGCAGAAAATCTTAGGGCTGGATCAGCATGTATCATCGACGGGATGAGTACCATCCTGAAAATGAATGGAAGTAACACAACGTTTACAGAACTTTCCATGTCTACACTGAACAGTGTGCTTCTTGAAGGACAACAGAGCAAAGGAATCGATGTCATTTGTATGTGTATCTTGAATCCTCTGCAGAGGGGGTCAACAGAAGCATTACCTCGGGACATAGGATCAAGCAATAGAGGAGTTTTTTGTCCGAAACACCTAATAAGACTAGTTTGATTCAGTTCCTCAATGAAGACTGGAATGAAGACCGGAAGCAAGACTGCTGCAAGGAGCTTATTGATGACAAACAGCTGTATGTCACATACGGCGAGGACTATTGGAAGATCAGCAGTGATGAATCATGCAAAGTCGCAGAGCTAGGCTCAACACAAAAGGAAGCAGATACACTGATTCTTCTGCACGCAAAGGATGCTGCAGAAAAAGCATATAACACTGTTATCGTTATCTTTGAACACACAGATGTCTTTATTCTTTGTATTGCATTTGCATAGAATATTCCATGCTCTCTTTATCAGAAGTGTGAGACCCAAGCACAAACACAGTATATGGGCATCACAAGTTTGAGAAAGTCTCTGGAAGATGATATATCAGAGGCTCTGGTTGCTCTGCATCCATTCACTGGTTGTGATACCATCATCGCAATTGCTGGCAAAACCAGGCCATTGAATAAACTAATATATTAACAATATCTGCACAAATCATTTATTGATCTTTGGAAAATGTGGGGTGTATCACAAAAGATGATTGCTGATTTACAGCATTTCACATGCCGCATGTATGCGCCCTCATCTAACACAGTTGAGGTGAGTGACTTGCCTTATGAGATGCTCTTTACCAAGAGAGGAGAAGTGGACTCAAGTGCCCTTCCACCATGCGGTGACAGTCTTTTACAACATATAAGACGAGCAAACTCTCAGGCTGCCATATGGAGGCGGTGTCTTGTGGCAAAACCTGACATTCCTGAGCGAGATGGTAATGGGTGGAAGAAGGATTCTGCTGGTAATTTAGCTATCGACTGGATGCACAGACATCCGGCTCCAGACGTTGTACTGGGATTCATTGCTTGCCAATGCAACAAGCAGTGCAATGAGAAAGAATGTGTGTGTTTGGACAATGGGCTGATATGCACTTATAAGTGCAAGCTACAATCATGTGAAAATCAAAAACAGGATCACGAGGATCCGGAAATCGGACTAGATTATGATTCTGACATGGATCTGGATGAATATTAATCAATGTAAACTGGATCCTATATGACACATGTGGGCTTTTCCATGTTAAAATCATCACTTTTTTATGATTCAAATTTTACAATGCGAAAGTCTAACAATAATGGTAATGTCAATAGTGTCAAAGTAGGGCTAGCACGGTTTTTTATGAACCCTGATCTGTGACCTTTAGTGACCATTAATTTTATTATATTTATATTTATTTATATTAATTAAATACAGCGCAATACGTCATTTAGTTTGACTGGCAATTTATGACTTTGTTTTGAATGAATCAAAACTGATGGCAATTTAACCTTATGTTACACCATAATGGCGATTTTCGGTGGTCTTAAGAAACCGAATGTGTGTAATTCTTTAATGAAGGTCCATTAAAATAAATAATTGAACATGGATGCCTTGGCTCGGTCTCAAATGGTCTAGCACACACTTTAATACTCATTTCTGGTAAAGATCTTCATAACTAATCTTTAATTAGTTGATAATACTGCGATGTCGCAGATTTCGGGCAATAGCTAAATCCGTGATCTTTTGACCTCTCACGACCTACTTACTGGTTTAAATTCATAATTACACCATCCATTCTATGATGGCCAATAACACACGCATTTTGAGTGGTAAATTATACCTATATGATGATTGGTTCAAAGGTTATGCCCGAATTTGTTTTCCCCACGCATAAAATTGACCCAGAATTACCACATGCATCAGCATGTTTGAGGAGTGATAACTACCAAAAAGCTACTCGGTTGTAAAGTCTATCACCGTAATTTATTAAATATAGACAATGGTCTATCAAAAAACAGGATAAGGTTTTGTCCCTGTTGGTGCTACCAAACTCTGGTCTGGCCCGTGGACTATAGGACACCGGTTTATTGTTAATCCTTTGAAACGTGCATACCGAAAGTGAATAATTATTTGCGATGTAAGAAATATTCTGGTGAATATTTTGAAACTAATTCGACTGGGAGCTGTTGCTGCCTATAACAGCAGCAACTTCTAGGCCTATTAGTTTCAAAATAATCAACAGCTTTTCTATGTAGTTGTCTTGAAATTGAGATACTGGAATTTCAATGGTTAAAGAGTTAATTTTCGTAATAATTATGACCCATTAGACAGGCTTGAAAGAGAGCTATTCACTAGAAGTCTGAAGATTGGCTCTCTAGCGAAACGTTAGAAAGAATCGAACCATACAGAAGATGGCAAAACCTTGAAACAAAGTATACCATGCGCTTGAAGGCCCGGATTCTTACCAGAATGCTTAAGAATCAAAAGGTTGAAATTGTATTCTTTTAGCAACTTAAATTGTGTATGTATGATTACTGTATTCTGCGGGTGTAGTGGTAGAAACATCCTGCAGCTGCAATCAGTCCTTCTTCACTTTTAGCCACCGTGTCTTGTCTTCAGCCGAAATCCTTAGTTTCCTCAGGTCCATTCTTGACTTGAGTGTACCGAGTCATGCTTTCTTGAGATCACCTCGCAGCACGCTTAGCAGATTTATGCAATGACGTCCTCTCCTGGCTTTGTATTTGTTGGCTCCGACTAGGGAGAATTCCAAGGCTCTCTGTGCTGGTGTGTCTTCTGGCAACCTTAGCACACGGCCAAATATGAACCGTCTTTGCCGGGCGATTTTTACAGACAGCGGCGACGTATTACACATCTTGTATAGTGCATCATTGGAAATTATGCTGTCTGGCCATCGGTGTCCAGTGATGGTGCATAGATGGTTGCGGTGGCAAGCATCAAGTTTGTCTAGAGCTTCCTTTGGAGCTGCCCAGCTGTTACAGTTCTACAACATCAAGGATACGCAGGTTGCGTTGTATAAACGTAGTGTTTTTATCAAGGGCATCTTTGATCTACGAATCCATAGCTTCCCGAAGGACTGGAAAGCTATGTTACCCATGACGCAGCGTGCAGCAATGTCAGCAGTACTGCAAAGCAGTGAGCCCAGGATTTTACTTTTCCTCCATGGTTCGCCTTCACGAAGTGGATCGTCATTTTCTTTAGTTTCATGCTTTGTAGATAGGTATATGTGGGTGAACTCTGTTTTGGATTCATTCATAAAGAGGTTCTCAATTTTTAGTTTGCTTGCAGCTATTGGGAGAAGTTCGTCAAGGGGTTTCCTGTCCCCACATCGTCGTAATATTCCATCTCTAGCGGCATCGTGTACCTCAATATAATGAAACGGAATAAATCCTAGCATACGGTGGTTTAATTGCGTATAAATTAAAAATAAAATTTTAGATGTGAAATTAAATAATGAAACGTGTTAAAAAAATTATATTAACTTACACGTAATGGAATCATTGTATGCTATAGTTGATTTATTTCGTTTCATAAATTGAGGTACATAAGCTAAACCTCTCAACGTACGCTATTTTAATCATGTTCCTTTCGAGAATTATGTTGGGAATGTGTTCCTTAAACCATTCTATAACGGACACATATTAAGACCGTAACTGCTTTTTCGAGGCAAAAGGGTGGCGGGTCTTTACAACGGGTGGTCATACGACATCTCTTATTTAATCAGTATCATAGAGCCTGGACAACTATCTGTCATACCAAGTGAACTGTAATAACCGACCCTATACCTTTGTGAAATGGAAAGATCCGATTTGGCACTCAGAAACCTGACGTCATTATCAATTCACTTTTCCAGAGTATCTATCTTTTATCTGACCTCGCATAACGTCATAATCAGCTCAGCGCGTGTATGATGGCGTCAAATCATTACGTCACAAAGCGCTCGATATAGACTGTCATCAAATCTCAAAGAACCCGACACGTTGTATGAATTGTATGTCTTTGTAATTCTTTGCTATTTAATAAACATACTGTTGAATATTTTGAAACTAATTAGACTGGGCGCTGTTGCTGGCTCAGGCAGCAACAGTACCCAGTCAAATTAGTTAAAAAATATTCAACAGCTTACCTGTGTAGTTTTTTGGAAATTCATAGCCAGGGTGTTCAGAGATCGATCGATCCCAACACGAGCGAGGTGTGGGTGGAGCTTAGCTATAGATGGGCTGGGCATTGCTAAAGCCGGAAAGGTCCATTACGTCTCATGTATATGCCAACGTCACAATCATGATGATGTATTATAATTCCGTCATGAAGCTCGAAATGTCCGACCAGCGTACGAATTGTATGTCATTGATGAAATTACAATTTAATAAAAATATTCTGCGGAATATTTTGAAACTATTTTGTCGAGGAGGCGAAGGGAGCAACAGCAACCAGTCAAATTAGTATCAAAATAGTCAACAGCTTACATGTACAGTTATCTTGAAATTTGTATTGTGGTAATACAGGGTTTATTGTACAAAAATCAATCCCATCCCGTGCACAAAGTGGGATAGAAATTAGAGTTAGCTAGAAATGGGTGTGTATAGCTAGAAATGGGTGGGCATAGCTAGTAATGGGTGGGCATAACTAGAAATGGGTGGTCATAGCTAGAGATGGATGGGCATAGCTAAAAATGAGTGGTCATAGCTAGAAATGGATCCCTCTATTGTGCCGGTTGGTCGTGTTTCGGTGAGAAGAAACATGTTGATTTGGAGTTCAAAAGGTTATGTTCATGATTAAACCAATATCGAGTATTACTCGAGTTCTCCTGAAGGGATTTCTTCACCAAACTTCACATTCCGTTTGTAGTGCTCACACTAAATGTCCATATAGGTAATAAGCTTACGTATATTTGCTAAAAGTCTAAACCAAGAGATTAAAACGACAATAT
>CM067371.1:67804673-68057173 GCA_034401795.1 Chaetoderma sp. LZ-2023a | reverse complement strand
CTCGGACAGAATAACTTAGAGTACACACTTATATGTTTAAAACGCACATGTCTATATAGAACATGCATAATCAGACACGCACGCGCACGCACACCAGTCGTTGTACGACTAGATTATTGCTACACGCGCATGTCCTCAGCTGTTTCATTTTCTTCCTTAGCCCTTTAACATTCAGATCAGCCAAAAACGGCATCTGATGTGGTCTCGCGAAATGCCCATTTGCAGACCAAGAGAAGACTATTTTTGAAAATTTACCACTGGTATGACTGGTTCTGTTATCCAGCCAGTCATTCTAGTGTTAAATTTTCTAAAAGTCTTCTCTTGGTCTGCAAATAAACCCGAAATCGTATATTTTGTTACCCCACTGACCATCCTGAAACAATATGTGACAGAATAATTCCATATGTATATTATGCGAGTGTCATCTTGAATATTGCCACCCGATGAAGATAGCTCACACATCTGGGATGGTCACGCGCACACACGCACGCACGCGCGTGCTCGCGCGTATACGGGCGCTCGCACGCACGCACGCGCACGCGCGCAATCGCACGCACGCACGCACGCACGCACGCACGCACGCACGCACGCACGCACGCACGCACGCACACACACACACACACACACTCGCACACAACCTGACCCACAAACCCCACACCCCGCTATTAAGAAAAAGATTCCTGGATGATGTCAAAATCACCTTCCAACATAGGCCCCGTAAATTAGTCTAGGATTCACGGACGTTTTCCTCCACACATTATACAGGTAAAGAATGTGCTTCTACGTACCATGATAATGCTGGTTACCTGGCCGGTACTGCACCAATCCCGGACAATACGGCCCGCGTTATTAGGGTATGTTAGCTACACAACATGCACCATCCACAACCGGAATGCATGTCCATCAAATTTATATTTTCTCTATAAGATCACAGGTATATGCCTAATCAGGAAAGCAAGTACACATGCCATTTAGAAGCCACATTCTGCTTGGACCTTTTAACCCTCAAACACTCGCAACGACACTTTCTATAACCTATTATGTATAAAATATTATATTGAATATTTTAAAACCAATTTGACTGAGAGCTTTTACTGCCTATGACAGCAACAGGTTCCAGTTAAATTCGTTTAAAAATTATTCAACAGCTTTCATGTATAACTGTCATGGAATTGAGACCTGAAATTTCAAGGCAATAAACGCTGACCTGAGCAAGTGGGTCATAGTGACATCGAACGCATGTCTAAATAGCAACTAATTTTGTAAGATGAATTCATTAAATGCAAATAACATATCTTTAACGTTCCGCTATGCTGCTCATTGCAATCCATTAGAAATCATACAATACAGTATATCAATTGTGTTAATCTTTCATTTGAAATCTGTACCTCATCAGGTCGTGTCCCTACAATAAGAATTGCAGAGAACACTAAATAACTTCAAACCGGTCGTTGTTGAAGCAAATCTCTCCTTTATCAGTGGACAATGTATAGATTTATGGTATTATAATCCTATGCGGTTTAATAGTTTGCTTTTTTTGGCTCGACTGCATTCCGTATCGTTACCATTCTCCAATAAACTAACTGTCCTTACGTTTGGATATATCGTAATTAACCCAATCCAGCCAAAAACGGTGTCTGCGGTGGTCTTAAGAAATGTCTATTTGCAGACCAAGAGAAGACTATTTAAGAAAATCTATTACTGGAATGACTGTCTCGATAACCGAGTCAGTCATTCCAGTGGTAAATTTTCAAAAATAATCTCTTGGTCTGCAAATGGACATTTTCTATGAGAAATTTGAAAGTTTTATGAATAAATTTAAAGGTTAGAGGGTTACGGTATATGTTGTTTGATACAGCCAGATGACCTGACGATGAGTCCAAGCATTTCAAAAGCATTTAAGACCGGTATTCAATAATAACGGAAATAGTTTTGACAATGACGCCATACATATATCTCCCTCAAACAAGACTGCTTTAAATTATACCCAAAACACCTTAACAGTTGTCAAACTAAAACTCAAAATTATCAATGAAACTTATTTAACTGTTGCTTTCATTAACATTTAAAATACGAATGAAAAACTCTTTGGATAAATATATATATATATATATATATATATATATATATATATATATATATATGAAGCGACAATATATTTCTAAATTAAATGCATGTCAATAATCATTAGCGTGCGCGTGAGAGTGCGTGAGTATGTGTGGGTATGTGCGTGCATTGCGGACGTCATGATTTGGGTTTTGGAAACGGGTTTTAACTGTTTTATTCTTCAACCGTTTAATGGCTAAATTTGGTCAAGATACCCAAATATTTGCTTATTAAATGCCCATTTGCGGGCCAAACGAAGACTATTTTTGAAATCTTACCACTGGAGTGACTGGCTCAGTTACAGAGCCAGTTATTCCAATGGTCAATTCACAGAAGAGTCTTCTAGTGGCCCGCAAATGGACATTCTTCAAGGGCATTTCAGAGGTCTGTTTCGGCAGCTTCGTCATGTAAGGGTTTAATATGTTCGTGATGAAGACTGGTCTACGGTCATATCAGTGTCTATATAAGGCTGTATATCCAGCGTAGCACAATATACAAGAAGCGAACCGCGGATCCATAGGCCTATCAAACTCTAAGTTCAACTTCAAGGTATGGAAATTTTAATTAATCCATTAAGTTTCATCATCATTAAATTATTATTATTATTATTATTATTATTATTATTATTATTATTATTATTATTATTATTATTATTATTATTATTATTATTATTATTATTATTATTATTATAGGCGACCAAGATGCGGGTACTGATTGTTATAGCAACACTCGTAGCCGTATGTTGCGCACAAGGGGTACGAGATTTGAAACTTGAGCGGCGTAAGTTCAGCGAAAGCCTATAGGGCCTATTGTAACCTTTTTAATTAAACACATTTCTTTTGTTAAAAAATTAACAATGTGGTTTATGTAATATGTCGTCACCATAGTAATATATAGTTACCAATCTCTCCTCTGTATTGCTTATGGATATTGATGGATCGCTTAGTAAAAACGATACGTCCCTGTAGGCCAAATGCTAAATTGACGCGGAAACATCTCAAGCAAGAAAAATCAGAGATTTCAGTCCCTTGCCCTTTTGCTTTCCTCACATTGTAAAAAATTTTGGGATTTTTGGGGGGGGGGGGGGGTTCGGGGGTCGGTTCTTTTTGACATTTTTATTTTTGCATGCTCAAAGTTGTTGAATACTAACGTACGGTCACACCTTTTTGTGTTAACATCTGTGCAAAACTGGTCAAGCTGTTTCGAAATATTCATAAATCCAGCTTTGATGTGATACGGGATAGTGGGCACAGTGTGACGTGGGGAACAATCTGACTTTTACCGTTACTAACCCTATAATTGACTAATCGCAATGATTGTTGCAACACAGGGTAGTGATCTTCCATATAGCTAGACATGTTGTTTAAATTTGGTTTGAAGAAGCCATCGGAAACTTTTAACAGGAAAAATGTATTTTTAGATCCTGTAAGTAACTTTTTGTATTCCTAATTTTTAGATTTTCACGCCCGTGAGTGTCTCTACAATATTAATTCCATATGCTGTTGAAAACGGCGGTGGTTAATGCGCGCGGGGGTCACAACCGGTATTGACAGCTCAGTTGCATTATTTAAATTGGACCCTTCCGTTGAATGACGCCGTGTTAAAGGCGCGATGCTAGCATTACAGTAACAAGAGACTGTTGTTCAAATTGGAAAATGACCTATCAATTAAATAATATATTTGAATCAATTTATTGTTTTTGTTAAATAACATTTATACAGTAATATTCTCAGTGTTGCTAAACTTTTTTGGTTCAGTATATAATGAAGCACACATGGCTAATAACATATTTAATGAACGAACTGGTGTATCAATAATCCAGAAAACATGAAGATCATTTATGATATTGTAGATGTTGTTGGACAGGATTATATAACATTTAGCCTGGGCTCGTTGTTTTTGGTCTTGTTCCCTTCAACAGAGATGTATTTAGAGTTGACGAGGGGTTTTTTTATCCTCCTTTACGGATCGACCCCATTCCAGTATACCTATTGTGGCACCAGCTGCTAGTACCGGTAAGCATACACCCATTACAAATTTACCATTTACCATTGCAAATCTGCCAATGGACCCCTCCAGTTTTAGCTATGCCCCGCCCATCTTTATCTAAGCTCCAGCCACACCTCGCGCGTGTTGGGATCGATCGATCTCTGTACTTCCTGACTATCGATTTCCAGAAAACTATACAGGTAAGCTGTTGAACATTTTGAAACTAATTTGACTGGGTGCTGTTTGTGTCTATGGCAGCAGCAGCGCCAAGCCAAATTAGTTGCGGACTATTCAACAGCATATTTATTAAATAGTAGAGACATACAATTTGTACAACGTGTCGGACTATTAAGAGTTAAAGACGGGCCATATAGAATTATTTGTGACGTAATGATTATGACGTCATCCTACACGTCGCTTAGCTGATTATGACGTCATATGACGTCAGAGTGATAGATGAATACTCTGGAAAGGTGAATTACAACTACCAGAACAGTTATTCCAACTATGTAAGCCATAAGTGCCGTTACCTCAACTCCGACAACTTCAAGTAGCAATATGGTCGCTGCAATTCTTTCAACAGCAAGTGCTAACCTAGTTGCTGCAGCTGCTCTGCCAAATACAATTGCTAGTACATTCAACACTTCGAACCACAACTACCAGCACAGTTGTGGCAACTGCACGTGTAATGACAAAGTGCCTTATATCTACAAATGTCATTACACTTGCTACAACTCTGCAAGCTATAAGTCAAAGTATTGCAACCGCAAATCCTTCAGAATTGTATTCTTCTTTTCTCCAAGTATCAAGTTCTGCAAGTTCTCCAATAGCTATTATATTTGCTGACATGCTATTTTCTACGTTGTTCCATTTGCTGTCAATACACCAGATCGCATACTGTCTTCCAGTGTTAGGTCAACTCATATATCCATAACTGCATCTGAACAAATACCGCATCCACTGGCAACTAATGTGTAAATAAACATATATAATGCTAAACCCATCACATCATTTCCCTGTGAAATTATTCGGTGGTACCCGAAAGCAGAAGTAAGAAAGTACCTAGAAGTTGGACAAGGTGGTATGGTGGTGTTTTAGCTGATATACCTGGAAATCAAAAAACTAGATTAAGAAAAACGACTGGTGAGGGTGTGGTGAATGGGGTCGTGTGGCAGGACAGCAAACACAAAAGAAGCAAACAAACAACAGAAAAATATGGGAAAGAAAGCGGAAAAGTAAAGATAACGTTAAATTTAGATGCTACTGGCTCACAGGAAAATGATTATATTGGTTTGGTGTGTTGTGAACCAGTCTAGTGGATGTATAACAGTGAGTGCAAGAGTTAGATTGCAGGGATTGGACACATGAACGGTGCACATCTAGAGAAATACTATAGTATGCGTGTGTGTCATCAATATGATTCAGTCCTGTAACTGATGCCCTGATGCAAATGCAATTGAAAATTACTACGGGCATATGGATCTCAACTGTCAGTCGCCTTCATGGGCATGCCAATTTTTCTTGCCTAGGCAAAATATCAGTGCCTTGTATATTTAAAAATCCATAGTTTGTTGATTTTTATCTCATGTCATTGTGTAATACAAATGCAATTTCAGAATCATGATCACCTTGAATGTTGATAAATGGCAACTTCATGCAATGATTAATATTTTTTATTACTGCAAGTATTATATGTGTACCGATTTATTATATGACATATTAGTAGGCTATGCGGGCAGACTAACCTCAACGAGGGCACTCTGTCTTACTTTTTAGCATACCCTGATGGCATTCGCCTCAAAATGTTAAGCTACAGCTCTATGATTCCAAATAAATCTGATTACATTAATTCTTAAAACTTTTTAATTTCTTAATTTATTGTTGATGTTTGGCTTTCGATTTTTTTACTTTTTTTGAAAGAATATTGGTATGGTATGATTTTATTACAATCATAATGACAAGTAAAATTAAGGGATGTCAGAAGAGGGTAGGTTGAGAGTGCGCCCCCCCCCCCCTCCCCCGCCAGGTCTTATTTTGACAATTATTTATGGTATGTCACATTGTTCCCCGGCTTTTGTCAGATAGTGTCCCAGATACGGCCACTATGTGACACATAAATATTAAACACAAATCCAGCAATGAGATTTTGTATAAAGGAAAAATGCAATATATTCTATGTAATTATATAAAGTACATATATATGTACGACGGTGAGACACAAAATGAACTGATAATCTGTATTACGATTAAAGTCATTTGAGGGGCACATTTATATGTCACTCATTACTTGAGACGCATATGTTTGTGTCACTCAGTGCCCCGGTCTTCACTCCCACCCCACACTCCGCCCCACCTCCACCCTACGGTTGTTTATCTATATCAGGATCAACGTTTGAAACTCCTCTCCCACGGTAAGTTTCCACGTTGTGTTACGATTTGAAATCCGATCAGTAGTTTTTTAGATACAGCTCAGGGCACACATACACAGTTAACTACACAGACAGACAGACACACGCGCACGCACGCACGCACGCACGCACGCACGCACGCACGCACGCACGCACGCACGCACGCACGCACGCACGCACGCACGCACGCACGCACGCCAGCATGCAATATTCTCTCCTCCTTAGCTTCCTAAGGGGTCAGGGTACTACGGATTATAAAAATATGTGTACGTATAATGCTATGCAACATGATAAAACACAACAAATCAACCAAAATTAAAAAGCTAAGAATTATGCCTAAATAATTCTTGTCAGCAGCATTCATAAGTTCTGTTCATCAGGATGGACCCTGCCACTTCACACGTATCATGGTCACCTTAAATCTGTACCCATGCGCACATGAACTAAACTGCCAACACGTTACCAACCCATTCACCGATATATTCCACACATATCATTTTCATGGCAACCATACAGGAAAACCGTTGAATATTTTGAAATTAATTTGATTGGAAAACATTGCTGCCTTCCAGGCAAATTTATTTCAAAATATTCAACAGAATACGTGTTATATCGTAGAGAGAATCCTTTTTCCAGGGATTTGTCAGTGAAATGGATAAATAACCAGGGAAGAAATGGCACTTTCGTGAGAGAGAATTAACCCGTTAACGCTTAGAACCTGAAGGCTAAATGCGAAACACCATTTACAATGTTAGAACTATATTTTGTTAAATAGTTTGAAGCCTAGAACAGCAACAGATCCCCGTGGTATTAGCTTCAAAATATTCAACAGCCCACCTGTTTAGCTACCTTGAAATTGAGATTCTGGATAGGCTAATCGGAGTTCAAAGGGTTAACTATTGCGATAAATTTAATCAATTATTGAATGGAGGAATCCAGTTTTAGCTATGCCTCGCCCATCTCTATCTAAGCGCCACCTATGCGTTGTCCGTGTTGGGATCGATCGATCCCTGCACTCCATGAATCTCAATTTCCAGAAAACTATACAGGTAAGCTGTTGAATATTTTGAAACTAATTTGACTGGATGCTGTGGCAGCACCAATGCCCAGTTAAATTAGTTTCAAAATATTCAACAACATGTTTATTAAATAGTAAAGACATACAATTCGTAAAACCTGGCGGACTATTAAGCGTTTAAGACGGACTAAAGTCGATTCCTTCGTGACGTAATTGATTATGACGTCATCCTACACGTCACGTAGTCGATTATGACGTCATAGGATTGATGTATAAACTGGATTCCTCCATTATGAATTATTCCGAGTTAGTCGATATAATATGAGAGCTATTCCGAGTTAGTCCATATAATATGACAGCTATTCCGAGTTAGTCCAGATAATATGTTTGTTATTCTAATTTATTCGATATAATATGACCATTATTCCGAACTATTCCTTATAATATGGCCCTTATTCCGAATTATTCGTTGTAATATAGCCGTTATTTAATGTAATTCCTTATTCGTTATTCATTATTCATTATTCATTATTCATTATTCATTATTCATTATGCATTATGCATTATTCATTATTCATTATTCATTATCCATTATTCATTATTCATTATTCATTATTCATTATGCATTATTCATTATTCATTATTCATTAGTCATTATTCATTATTCACCATTATCAATTCGTTATTCAATATTAATTATTCGTTATTCATTATTCATCATTAGGGTGCAGTGAAGTAGACGGATTCACTGGTCGTAGCGAGAATGACGCAATAGGCGTGTTTTACAGGATGGGCACGAAGATGACCTGCGCGAGTGGGCTAATGTGGTTTCAGTCCATATGTACGTGCAGCTGGATCCCTGGACAACGTAAGTCGATGCGATAGTACAGCTCATAAATAAGTTAACATGTTTGCAAAACCAAATCAGAAACAAGTTAGTTAGTTAGTACAATCTTGAACATGATGTAAGAAACGTTCTGTTCAATATTTGGAACATAATTGGAATGGAAGACAGGCTGCAATGTTTTCAAATCCAATGGAGCTTTCCGGTTTTACCTATGCCCCGCCCATCTCTAGCTAAACTCCACCGACACCTCGCTCGTGTTGGGATCGATCGATCTCTGAACACCCTGCCTATCAATTTTCAAAAAACTACACAGGTAAGCTTATGGCAGTAACAGCGCCTAGTCAAATTAATTTCAAAATATTCAACAGCATGTTTATTAAATAGCAAAGAATTACAAAGACATACAATTCATACAACGTGTCGGACTCTGAGATTTGATGACGGTCTATATGGAACCCTTTGTGACGTAATGATTGTGACGTCATCATACACGCGCTGAGCTGAGTATGACGTCATGCGAGGTCAGATGATCGATGGATACTTTGGAAAGGTGAATTATGTTCACTATAATCGTTTTATTTTGTTTTGGAAATATTGATTTATTTCTACACACATTTGCA
This sequence comes from Chaetoderma sp. LZ-2023a, assembly GCA_034401795.1. Taxonomy (NCBI): domain Eukaryota; kingdom Metazoa; phylum Mollusca; class Caudofoveata; order Chaetodermatida; family Chaetodermatidae; genus Chaetoderma; species Chaetoderma sp. LZ-2023a. The sequence continues at coordinate 68,048,185 of CM067371.1, read as the reverse complement.
CACTGATTTATGATCGTCAGCTAGTTGTCAAATAGCTATGAACGTGTCATCATTACCAAACTAACGCGATGACCACAACGTTTACACTTTACCGTAACACTTTGCCGGAAATGTAGACCTAGCATGCCTGGGGTCCTAACCTAGAAAACAGGGACACGACAAATGTTAACCAACCAAACCATTACGCATGTGCTTCAGATTTATCTAATGGATGATTCCACGTTTAGCTATGTCCCACCTATTTCTAGCTAAGCTCCGCCTACACTTTTCCCGCGTTGCGATCGATCGAACGCCGAATTCCCAAAATCCCAATTTCAACGTACCTATACAGGCAAGCTGGTCAATATTTTGAAACTAACTTGACTGGGTGCTGTTGCTGCCTATGGCAGCTACAGCGCACAGTCCAATTAATTTCAAACTATTCAACAGAATTTTTATTAAGTAGTAAACACGTACAATTTGTACATATGACGGACCTTTAAAAGTTCATGACGGACTTATCTACCTCATTCATTACGCATTTTAAATGTGACGTCAGCCTACATGTGATAAAACTCATTATGACGTCATATACATAATATACTTGAGCGACATATTGGAATCATTAATTCCTTTGATTCATTTTATTTTTCTTTAGAATTACAGCTTTTCCGTCGTCAGTGCGATACCTACATGGACAGCACGTTCATTGAAAGCACCGATATCTTGAACGCATTTGGTAATAAGGCCATTGAATATTCAGGGGCCGAAGGTGATAGATTCAAAGATAACGAAAATCGACTCTGCTTTCGAAATCGCGCCATGCAGGGGATCTATGCCCTATCGGGTAATGACTATGGTAACACATTTATAATCGATACCCTTCTTCTGATCTCGGGTCTCAGTACCACATCTCCGACAAACTCTCCAATTGCCATCATCCGGAATGGCGCGTGTCTGAACGGTGAAGGCATTCAGGACACTCTATTTTTGACCTACCAGCAGCTGGATGACACCTATATGGTGGCTATGGGCGGGGAAACCGCATCCTGCTCACCTCGCGTGCGAGACTCTCGCGGGAATAGCATTTCTCGAGGATTGGTAAGAATTATTAAAAGTATGTGGGATACCGTGCTGTTCAGAGATAGATAACTTAGCATGTTTCCAAAACAAAATAAAATGAACGCTTGCATATTTTGAACTTAAAACAGCAATGGCTTCCAATATAATTAAGTCCAAAGTATTAACATGTCTTACATCTCGTTCAAAATTGTTCCAACAAATAGATTTTTGTTTTTGTTTTGGAAACACTCTACAGTATTTATGAGCTGTACTGTACATCTTTAAAGCTGTCGTGCACTCATAAATTCTGCGTAATTTGCAGCAGACATGTATGGCGTTTGTCGGTTTGGATGCAGGCCTACTTTAACCTTCCCCGATCCCCCCACACCCCACCCCACAGCGCCCGCACCCCCCCCCCCACTTCCCCTTTGAACCCCGAAGTCCCTCAATCACATTTTCAAAGCAAGTAATCTTACATGTAAGTTGTTGAGTATTTTGAAACTAATTTGCCTGAGAGCAGTTGCTGCCTAATATTTTTAATATTTATATGAATTTAACAAGTAAATTTTCGTTGGCATTTCGAATTTGAATTAGGCATATTTGATGTACATTTTTGCAGCCGAGCTCAGAAGACTCGTTACTGATAATTAACTAGCTAAACTAACCCAGGTCAGTTTATAAAACGTCAACATTAGTTCATAGTGAACTCGTGCGACGCGCTATAGGCGTAGCCGAGGGAACCTTGTCAGAAATGTCAAAGATTTGACAGGCATGCAGGCAGGCAGACAGGCAGGCAGGCAGGCGGATGGGCGGGCGCGCGCGCGTGCGGGCGGGCGGGTGGGCGGGCGGGCGGGCGGGCGGGCGGGCTGGTGGGCGGGAGGGCGGACGGACAGACAGACTTATACGAGTTGCGAGTTGCAACTAAAACCCCCCAAGTTAGTTATTGTGAACCAGCCTCTCAAACTACATGTATCTAACAACTTGTTGCAAGTCAAATTAAAAAAGGCAGCTATCATTGTCTAGGTGGTGATAATGATGAGAAACTGTCTTCTGTAGTAGTAGTAGTAGTAGTAGTAGTAGTAGTAGTAGTAGTAGTAGTAGTAGTAGTAGTAGTAGTAGTAGTAGTAGTAGTAGTAGTAGTGTAGTAGTAGTAGTAGTAGTAGTAGTAGTAGTAGTAGTAGTAGTAGTAGTAGTAGTAGTAGTAGTAGTAGTAGTAGTAGTAGTAGTAGTAGTAGTAGTAGTAGTAGTAGTAGTAGTAGTAGTAATGAAAACATCCTGTAGCTACAAACAGTCTTCTCAGCTCCCTCAAGTTCTCGGTTGTAAGTGTACCTAGTCCGGTCTCTTTTAGATATATATGTACGACGTAGCACACGTGTCGCAGGTTTGAGCGGTGGCGCCTCTAGGAGCTTTGCAGGATTCAAAGATTCAAATTGATTCAAACACGTGAACAAAGTGGACGGAGCCAATCTAGGAATGGGCGTGGAATACACAGAAAAGGCTCACTCAGATGCATACGTTGCCCTGTTACACGCAGCTACGATACATTCCTTGCTATGTATGCTTACAGTAGGACAATATTGTGTTAAATATCTAGAACATAAGTTGTCCTGAGGCTATTGTTACCTGAGGCTGCATCAGCTTTCTGTCAAATTAGTTTCAAACCATTTAGCAAATCACCTGTAATCTGTAACTGTTGTAAAATTAAATACTAGTCTTTAACTGTTCAAACGATATCCGTATAAATGAAAATGGAAGTGAATTTTACCAGTACCTTGAAATATTAAGACACAGGAGGAGTAAAAATCTGGTTATGTGTAATGATATCATGTGTATTTAATGGCGGTTTGGGATATACTGATGCGTGGCGGAAGGAATAGAGGAAGGAAAAAATCCTTGGCTCACTAATGCGCAGTCCCTCTGACATGGCTGCATGTCGCGTCATGGGAAACATTGGCTTCCAGTCCTTTTGGATACTGTGGATCCGTGGATCCGGGCAAAAAAACACTCTTGTACGACGCGACCTGTGTGGCACTGATGTTGTAAAATGGACCTTTCCATTTTTAGCTATGCCCCGCCCATCACTAGCTAAGCTCCACCCACACCTCTCTCGTGTTCGGATCGATCGATCTCTGAACTCACTGATTATCTATTTCAAGAAAGCTATACAGGTAAGCTGTTGAATATTTTGAAACTAATTTGACTGGGTGCTGTTGCTGCCTATGGCAGTAACAGCGCCAGTCAAATTGATTTCAAAATATTCAACAGCATCTTTATTAAATAGCAAAGAATTACAAAGACATACAATTCATACAACGTGTCAGAGTATTTGAGATTTGGTGACGTCGATATGGAACTCTTTATGAGGTAATGATTGTGACGTCATCATACACGCACTGAGATGATTATGACGTCATACAAGGTCAGATGATGGGTGGATACGCTGGAAAGGTGAATCGTTATAGCTAGGCAGCTTAGAAGGCAGTTCTAGATAAGCGTGCTGCTTGTCACCACAGCCACCTTAGTACCTAAGAAGACAAATAAGTTTCAAAGAATTCAACAGAATATTTATTCAATTGTAATTTCACCAAAGACATCCAATTTACACACTTTTGTAGCGGGCTATTGCCACCTTCATGACGGACTTATGCCAATTTTTTTTTGTGACGTCAGCTAACACGTGACGTATTTGATTCTGACGTCAGATACAGATCGAATCCCTCCAGTCGCCTATATATGCCTACAGGCTTCATATACACGCATAACATAGAAATTTATATATGTATTTCTTCGTGCACTTCATATGAAGTTATCGAATAAAAGAACCTTGAAACTTTAATTTAAATTTAACTTTTTATTTTCAGAGTACAACACGCAATGACAGGCTGCGAATTGTTTACGACAATAACCAAGTGACGCTTATTGTCAACAATGGTGATAACTCTGGCGCAGGTGGATGCTCTAATGGACCCGTAGGCTCTCGACAGTTCTCGAGATATCTAGGTACGCAATGAAAACAACAATAACAATGTCTATTTACTATCATAGTACCGGCATAGAATACATAGCATGGCAAAGAGGGCAGCTCCCATATTACCAAGCGACCCAGAAAATGAAGCAAATGATGCTAATTCTTTTAAGACTGCTTTCATATGCAAATCTGCGCAGCTTCCAGTCAAATTCTCTTGAAAATAATCAACAGAATAGTTCTTGCATTGTAATTTATTTTTCGCATTTGGTGTTCCGAAATTAAAGTGTTATATTGATCTGTAGATTAGTCCAAACTTAGGAAGCAATATATGATCTTTATCATTCAAAATGCAGAAAATAGCTTTCAGAGCATCTAATCGTCCAGCTGAGGGGATGGGTAGGAGGTGGCATTCCTAGGAAAGGGTGGCGGAGAAGGACATTTTCCGTCCGCCGCCTTGTATCACGGCGTGCACTCTGGAGAATCACGATATATGCAGTGTTAATAGGGAGATGGGTGTTACATTATCATTGTGTTTACCTTGTTTGCAATTGATCAGTGACAGGGATGTAGGAACGTATTTTGACCTGGGAGTGTGGGGTGGGGCTAAACTATTGGTCGGGCTAAAATCTAGTAGGTGCTAGTAGGATACACTATGAGAGAGAGGAAACACATTGGGGTTTATCGCCCACCCCACCCTTTGCGCCCCGCCCCTTCCCCTGTTCCTACGCCTATGAGTGATAGTGTGGAAAAGAGCACACATAGTTTCATTAATAGCTTGTTGAAGGTAACCTTTTTGTAAATTTGAAGGTAGCTTGCTTTGTCGCAGCACAGCTTGAGCCATGTATTGGGCTGCATGATTCCAATGTTACCGCTGTTGTCGTTAAACTCTCAGCCTCTCTCAAATTTAAGGCTTTAGCCTGAAATTCCAAATTCGAAAACCCCTTTACAATTTTAAATTGAATACCGGGGTTAGCCTATGTTAAACCTAATGTTATTCCTGCCAGGGCCGAACTTAACACTTTAACCCTTGAATTTGTTTTTAAAAAAAAAATTTCATAGAAAATATCCATTTGCAGACCAAGAGAAGACTGATTTTGAAAATTGACCACTGGAATAACTGGCGCGGTTATCTTGCCAGTCATTCCAGTGGTAAATTTTCAAAAATAGTCTTAGAACTCTTTGTCTGCAAATGGACATTTCGCAAGACCACCGCAGAAGCCGTTTTTTGGCTGATATGAGTGTTAAAGGATTACAACAAGTGCTTTTGCACAGGGCCCCCTAATTTCCAGGGCCCTAAAAATGTGACCTCAAATTTGCGTCCTAATTGTTAGCTCCGGCGTAACTTCAAGTTACACACATAGATGCCACACCTATATAAGATTGATGTGGCTAAATATCATAGCCCGTCGACCTCAGAAGTGGCTTTACTGTCGAAACATGACTCTACCTTTCTCGCAATCCTAACGGCAGTTACGAGGGGCCCAGGTAAGAATTTTAAAAACTGTGCACAAGGTCCACTGAGGCTTACATTCGGGCCAGATTGCTCCATAGGTTACAAATCTTTTCTATGAAATTAATCTAAATATATTGAACAACTTATCTGTATAGTCAAATAAAATTAAGATTGTGGGAATTGATGCGTCAAAGGGATAAAGCTACATATAGAAAGGCTACTGAATGTATTAAAAATAATTGCATTGGATTAGTTGTTGCCCGCTTGATAGAATTCTACTTACGACGGTTATGTATTATTTATATAAAAATTTGAATTTTCGCCAATATATGGATCGGCCCCAGTTACTCTGCCTGCCTGCCTGCCTGCCTGCCTGCCTGCCTGCCTGCCTGCCTGCCTGCCTGCCTGCCTGCCTGCCTGCCTGCCTGCCTGCCTGTCTGTCTGTCTGTCTGTATGCGTCCAATCTCGATTAAATTTTGGATTTGCTCAACGTATCGTCTTATATCTCGGCATGGCTTCACCCTATTGTGACTAAAGGTGGGACACCTGCTTCCTGATATCATAGGGAATTAGCATAATGATATTGAGGTCATGAGGTCAAAGTCTCAGGTCACTGCAGCCTTGGTATAAAACTATTTTTAGGGTTAAGCTTTGTATTTAGCTCAACATATCGCCTTATATTTCAGGATTGCTTCATCCTATTGGAACAAAACTTGCGCACGTGCTTCATTATATCAGGGAGATGGAGCACAATGATATTGAAGTCATTAGATCAAAGTTTAAGGTCACTCTGAACTTGAAGAAAACTATTTTAAGGTTAAGTTTTTTGCCTAGATCAACATATTGTGTTATATCTCGGCATGGCTTCACCGTATTGCGACTAAGCTTGGACACATGCTTCCATATATCAAGGGGATGGAGTACATTGAGGTCAAAGTTCAAAGTTGCCGTTACTTTGGCTTAAAACAATTTTTACTGTAAAGTTTTTGGTTTGGCTCAACATTTCGTCCTATGTCTCATGATTGTTTTAACCTATTGGGACTAAACTTGGACACACATACTTCGCTATATTAATGGGATGTAGCACAGTGGTATTGAGGTCATGAGGTCCAAACTCTAATTTTTATGGTTATGTTTTTGGTTTAGATCAACATATTGTCTTACATCTCGGCATGACTTTACCCGATTGGTACTAAGCTTGGGCACATGCTTCCTTTTATCGATACGGATGGCTTGATGATACTAATCGTGATGTTAAATGTCAAGATCACTGTGACCTTGATAAAAAAAAATTTGGTGTATCTCAACATATCGTCTTATATCGCGGAATTGGTTCGGTATATTGGGACTAAACATGGATACAGGATTCTTTATATCAAGTGGATGCATCACAATGATATTGAGGACAAAGGTCGTGGTCATCAATAACATTTGTGCAAAATGAAAGTTTTAATAGTAAGGTTCTTAGAACTGCTTAGCTCACCTTGCCTTTATTTCAGCATTGGCTCAGCCGCTATGTTATTGGAACAAAGCATGGGAATACGGTTACCTTAAGCAGTAGGAGCAGCACAAAAACATATAGATTTTTTCTTATGTCAACGTTATTGTGATCTTGATACGAATCTAGATTTGCAGTTGGAAATGCTAAATGCTAAAAATAAATTCGTCAATATCCTGTCAGTGTATCACTGATGTCTTGTTCACAGTTGCTGCTACCTGGGCCATTCTCCATCGCTAGGTTGAGTTAGAGTACGGTCTTCTTGGTAGCTGTGTTGTATGCAAAAATAAATCTTATGCATTGTCTTATAGGTAAATTAGCCGGCACTGACTGCAATATGATGTTTGGCAATGTCAACGATAGTCCATATACGATCTGCTTCCAAGAGGTATGTTGTCAGAATTGTAAATACCGTTGTCTGTGTCTATAACGGGCACTTGTGGCAAAGTATGGTCCATGATAAAGCATGTTACTGGGCCACTAGTGGGCGAATAGCGATCGTATTGGCCCGCTATTGATCCAGTACGGGTCCAGAAACCTGCGTTATCAGATGTGTTTCTTTGGAGCTATAGCCTATATGGTATTATGCGGCATCAGAGGTTAATTACTACAGCAAATACGTTGTACTAACGACCAACTTTCGTCTTTCGCCACACGTTTATGGCTTGGTGGCTTATAAGATTATAAGAGTCGTTGCAAAAAAACAAGTTCAACAGCAACTTTGGTAGGAAATAGTTTGCTGTGCTGGTTAGCGCTTGTATTTCAGTTCGCTAAGATGATGCGGTTGAATTATCGCGTTGGTGGACGAGTGACACGCTTCATCATATAACCCCAATACATGGATTTCCGAACGTCTATGTGGGTGGGTATCCAACACATGGGACTAAGGAATAAGTCACGGAAATATGGCCACTCCTTAACCTTCACCTGGAGGATGGCGGGATTAGAGGGTTATGTCCCCCTGACGATAAAATACGGGCATGTTTATTTTAAAGACGTTAGTAAGTAGGACTTGACTGCTGGATCTCCTTCGTTGTAACATTGTCCCCCGATAATGAGTGTTACTGGGCCGAAGGTTCCGGTGCGGTAGCCCTATAGTAATCACTGAGCATGTCTGCCTGCCCGCCCGTCCGTCCGTCAGTCTGTCTGTTCACAATATCTCGTAAACAGTATATCATACATAACCGCTTCGGATATTTTAATGAAACTTGGTAGGCCCCCCCCCCTACATGCCTCAGTTATGATACGCAGATGTGCCGTTTGGTGAATTTACGTTTATAGGTCCAATATTTTGGGTGAAATGGGCTTTTTAATGCAAAAACTCACGATTTTTACCAATTTCCTCGTAAACACCATATTATACAGAATTGCTTAAGATAATTTAATGAAACTTGGCAGGTGGCTTATTTACCATGGGTAGATGTACCTTTTGAAGGATTAACCTTTATCGGACCAAGATTTTGGGTGAAAATGGGATTTTTAATGCAAAAACACGATTTTTGTCTATTTTCTCATAAACACCCTATCATACAAAATCGCTTAAAATAATTTAATGAAACTTGGCATTTGCCTCAGTTATGATCCGCAGATGTAACTTTTGAAGGATTCGCCTTTATAGGTTCAAGATTTTGCGTGAAAATGGTTTTTTTAATGCAAAAGCTCACGATTTTCGTCAATATTCTCGTAAACGACATATCATACAGAATCGCTTAAAATAATGTAATTAAAACTTTGCAAGTGGCTTCTTTATGATGGGTAGATGTTACTTTTGAAGGATTCACATTCTTAGGTCCACAATTGTGTGTGAAATTTTGCTTTGTAATGCAAACACTTTTTGTCAATTTCCTTTTTAAATTTTTTTTAATAATATGAAGGCTTTAAATAAAAATTGCTACCTGGAAAAGGTATTTTCAGTGATCGCGGAGCCCTCTGCGTCCTCTGGGGCCCTCTAAGTCAAACAACGTCTTCTAGTGATTTGAGAGAGTCGAATAATTATTAGCTAACCTGGCCAGAATCGTAAGTGAGCTTATGCCATGGCGACCGTCCATCGTCCGTCTGTCCATCCGTCCGTCCGGCGTCTGGCATCCATCAGCCTTTTGAGTTTAGTTCAAAGGAAGCCGATCGGGCAATTTGGCCGGTGGCCAACTTGAATACTAGCCTTTTTTTTTTTAAATATATTTTTAAAAATCTTCTCTGAAACCGCTTGGTTTGATTCAAACCTCATGAAATATCATCTAGAGCAAGAAATTAACAAAATGTATTCAAGGGAACTTGATTGGCCTAATAGTTTGGCGGCCATCTTGGATGACTTAGTTTTCGCGAAAATGGCTTCTACAGAACCGCTGAATGGCCCAGACAGAAATTTGCCAGACCATGATTAGGGAATGAGGGCCATTAAATTTTGTTCACAGGAAGTTCATAAGTTAAAAATTAGCCGCCGTGGGCCAATCAAAATGTAGCATGTTTGGCGACCATTTTGGATTTTCTTAATTGATGGATTTTGATGCCGAAATTGGATTTATATAAGTTTTTGGGTATTCTGATTTCAAATTTGTAGGAGAAACGGTTTGGCGGCCATCTTCGATAATTTCCCCGCCAAAAGTGCCCTTACTAAAGCAACGGGGCATTTTTCATGTCTTCTCGAGAACCACTGGACCGATTTCAAGTATATTTGGCAGAAAGCATCCTTAGGACATATAAATCCAAGTTTATCCAAACGAAGCCGGTCTGCCTATTTGGCCAGCGGCCAGCTTGGATTTTGGCCGATCTTTAGAAATGGATTTTAAAATCATCTTCTCCAAAATTTCTTGTGGGATCGATTCAAAACTCATAAAATATCACTTAGGGAAAGAGCTGATTTCAAGTGTGTCCAACGGAACTTGATTGGCCAAATGTATCAGCGAGCATCTTTGTTGACCTAGCTTTCCTGAAAGCGACTTTTTTTTCCAGGACCACTAAACAGATTAGGCCGAAATTTGAGAGATATGTTTAGAGACTAAGTGCCATTAAAGTTCGTCCATGGAAAGTTGATACGTAAAAACATTGCCGCCGTGCATCAATTAAAAGTTAATGCGTTTGGCGGCCATCTTTGATTTTCTGAAAATGTCTTAGAAAATCATATAAAAGACTAATTATCAACCACTGGGACAATTTTAATAAAACTTCGCTAAACCTTCACAGAAATTAGATTGGTAAATCTGTCCAGTGGTACTCTCGTTTTGTTCGGTTGTGCCAGTGGCTAATATTTCCACGTGGGCGATACAGGCCCCTTAGGCCTCTTGTTACGGTTTCTGTAATGATTTTGTCTCCCTGCATCAGAGTTCCCGATAAGGAGATATAGGGACCTTGAATAATATGTATGAGTTTAGTTCTAACTGCTTGCTCACTAAGATCCGGAGGGTATGTGGGGCTGTATCACCCATAGGCGCCAGAAAATGTGGAGAGAGCAGGAAGGACACACAACGCATGGCCGTGAGGAGGGTGCCTATACTCATATCCATCGAATTATTTAGTCTTCTAAATATATTCAAAGGATTCTAAGATCTATGTTCTTCGAGAAATGCATGATAATCCATCAAAGCACACCTAGATTTCAAGGAACATATTCGCGGAAGGGGACCATGGCCCGCCACACTGTGTCCCCATAACCAGAATTTCACTCCAGCACCGCTAGTATCACCTATTCCTAGGCACAGCTGTGTTGTCAAAGCAGCTGTTGTTCTGGTTACTCGGGTGGCCGACTTGTTTGTAACATGACATTACCTAGTAGAGTTCATGTTCCAGGCCTAACGAATACATTAAATGGTATGTGCTGGTTGGACCTGACCAAGTGATTCGCCACAGCCGTAATGGTCTGACCCTGGAATTCTGCACTGCTTATCACTGAGCCTCAACGGCAGATTCGAACATAATTCCTACCATACAGAAGGTGGGGATATGGCACTATGGTGGGTTAGAAGGGAAAATATGTCTTGTTCGAAACCAATGATTTACACAGCTGTCACTTAACAACTTAGCACTCAATAAGATTGTATGAAATTCGTCTGCCGGTGAGAAGACCCAAAAAGGCTAGTATAAGGCATTCATAATAATATGTATGAAGACGGTATAAATTGATATATTGTGCCCGTCTCACATATCAATTAGATTCCTACCCGTCTATGCAAAGAAGAACAGTCAGGTTCTAGAAACTGGTAAATCTTGAGATTTGGTGTCGGTAGGACAACTTCTATAACCAGCTAGTTGAGTATGTCGAAGCCGTTCACAAACAGGCAGAGGAATTTGTCTGAGTTCCTTTATTATCGGACGTATGAGAAATACGACATGTATTCGGGGTTATGTTTTCGGCCATAGCTTTAAGCACGGTACTTTGAAGCATTGAAACAACAGATATGATATAGACATTTAGTATTAATTAAAAGATAAGCAAACAACTTGTTAACGACGTCAGCATTGATACAGTGTCAGTGTCAGTGTCAGTGACAACGTAACGATTGGACTATTGGCTACGTCATTAAGATGGCCTGATTGTCTGGGTTAGAATAGTATGTGGCCGAGCTGGTTCCCGAGTCAGTCCCTGTGCGCATCCCGCACATCACGAGGCCCTTCTCCTTTCAAAATTGATTTTGGAAGATAAACGAACTGGTGTATGAAAGCAATCCAACCGACCATGTATATAAAACGTGCCAGGTTTTTGCGACATACGAGATTTATTTTTATGATAACGTTCGATAGGCATGCCACTGATGCCAGACATAATCAAGCTCTTAACATGTAGATGGTAGCCTGTGCAAGTTGCGTAATATAGTCCAGCCAGCGGACAGTGCTTTGAAATATCATTTCGTGGGGTGAATATCAAACATGAGTCACATACACGGGTTGGCCGTGTGACTGTTTTTCAAGCTCGATTAGTATACAGAGCGATATAGTTACCATCTCTGAAATAATAATACTTTTTATGCAATAATCGCCGTTTTGTCCGTCCGTTCGTCCATTCGTCTGTCCGTTCATCCGTTCGCCCTCTGAGTTGTCTGGACCATAGTTTCAAGACTGTTTCACATATATTCACTAAACTTGGTTTGTGGATGCATCTTAGGGAGAAGATGTGCAGCGTATGAAAAGTAGGTCAATGTGACCTACATTTGACCTACTTTTCACAGTTCATTGAACATATCCGAAGAAGTTGTCCACACTGTAGTTTCAAAAGTTATTGGTGTACGGGAACTGAGCTTGATATATGGATGCATCTTAGAGAGGTGTGCAGTGAATGAAAAATAGGTCAGCATGACCTACTATTGACATACATTTCACGGTTCATTGAACACTACGGATAATTTCTGTCCAGGCAGAGCTTTTGATATACTGGAACTAAACTTGTTGTATCGATGCATTATATGCTGAAAGTGTATTGCATAAGAAAGGTAGGTCAGCATGACATACTTTGCATGGTCCATTGAACCTTACAGAAAATCGTTGTCCAGGCTGTAGTTTCAAGAGTTGTTGGTATAACTAAACTTGGTGTATGGACGCATTATACGCCGAAGGTGTGTTGCATATGGAAAGTAGGTCAGCTTAGCCTACTTTTCATGGCTCACTGAACATGCTTTTGACCTACGTTTCATGGTCACAGAACATTAGATAATTTTTGTCCGGGCCATAGTTCCAAGAGTGCCCTTGCGGAGGTTGCCTTCGAGGAGTATACATCAGTTAACTTATATGCCTTGCTGTATCTGAGTTCCTGGGTGAGCTAACCGCTGGTTTGGTTTTTCGCTACAGTACAGCTCAGGAAAAGCTAACACATTGCAGCTCGTCAAATCAACGAGGATGGTGTCAAGCAATTCATGAATTCATTTCCTCACTCAACCATATGACGTCATGCTCAACTACTAGTTCGTCTTTAACACTTAATACTCCGACACGCTGTACGAATTGTATGGCTTTACGATTTAATAAACATTCTGTTGAATAGTTTGAAACTAATTTGACTGGGCGCTATTTGCTGCCTTAGCCAGCAATTGCATCCAGTCAAATTAGTTTCAAAATATTCAACAGGTTTTCCTGTATAGTTTTCTAGAAATTGATAGTCAATGAGTTCAGGGATCGATCGATCCCAACACGAGCGAGGTGTGGGCGGAGATTAACTAGGGATTCTTCCATTAAAAGAAAATGTTGTGTTGCCCAGCAATCATCCTCTACCATCTAGTCATTGATACTGCTGTACCGCATCCCACTACCCCGTGATCAGGAAGTATTCAATAATGTATTTGTTTCCGAAGGCATTTATAATATATGTCGTCATTCAGTAAATTAAGCAAACAAATGAACGTTTTAGTCAGATGAATGAATGAATAGAATATGAATGACGTGCTCACTTGCTCATAGAGCCACGCGCTCGCTCCCTGACTGACTAACCGGCTGGCTGGCTGGCTAGCCGGCGGGCGGCTGGCTTGCGGGCTGGCCGCTGACTGGTTGCCTGGCTGGAGGGCAGACTGGCCCACTGGTTGGCTTGCTAGCTGGTGGACTGGTTCACTGACTGGTTGACTGACTGGCTGGCTGGCTGGCTGGCTGGCTGGCTGGCTGGCTGGCTGGCTGGCTGGCTGGCTGACCTGGCCAGGCCTGGCCAGACCTGACTGACCTGACTCACTCACTCAGTCCCTCACTCGCTCGCTCACTCACTCGTTCGCTCACTCGCTCGCTCGCTCGACAAGGCATCCACTCACCCACTCACCCAACCACACACCCGCTCGGTCGCTCACTCACTCACTCACTCACTCACTCACTCACTCACTCACTCACTCACTCACTCACTCACTCACTCACTCACTCACTCACTCATTCACTCAACAACGCGTCCACTCACTCACCCACTCACCCGCCCGCTCGCTCACTCACTCACTCACTCACTCACTCACTCACTCACTCACTCACTCACTCACTCACTCACTCACTCACTCACTCACTCACTCACTCACTCACTCACTCACTCACTCACTCACTCACTCACTCACTCACTCACTCACTCACTCACTCACTCACTCACTCACTCACTCACTCACTCACTCACTCACTCACTCACTCACTCACTCACTCACTCACTCACTCACTCACTCACTCACTCACTCACTCACTAGCTCGCTCACTCACCCATGTGTTGTTTTATTTTTATTTATTTCAGTTGACCATAACGAGAGATTGTCAGGTGTAGGTGTCATATCGATCTAGTTCATTTCAACAGCCTGGATGAATGCAACATTAGCGTTCTATTTGCTGACGATTTGTCATCAAAGCGGTCATATCTATCCATGATTTACGTGTGTGTATGATAAAAAGATATGGCGTACTTTGATTACAGCTTAGTTGTTTTTCAACATGGTCGCCGTGTAATATGTTAACTCTTTGAAGCCAGAAAACAAAATACGAAAACCCTAATTAACTACTTTTAGAATTTTAAAAACTCCTTTGACCTGCTATGCCAAACTATGTACGCCGGTAGTTAGATTTAATTTATTCAATAATGAAATTAACACACCGGGACTTCGTGCTCAGCGGGTTAACACGTTAACACTCAAAACCCAGAAACGATAAATTCTTTATAATGTAAAAAATATTCGGTAGACTATCTTAACCACTCTGATGTTACAATTTTAAACTTTAAATTTAAATTAAACGACGAACTGGTGTTCATTTGCCAACAAATTTGGTGGAAGATGGTGCTGTGTGCTGTCGTAGACAGCAACATCGTCCACCAAAATTGTTGAGAAAATGTACACCAGTTTCTTTGTTATTGACACTGTAAAAGTTAGAATATTGACATTAGAGTAGTGATGGTTAAAACAGCTTTATCTGGTATTGGCGCTGTTGGTGGCAGCAACAGCTTCTGGTCAAATTAGTTTCAAATTAATCAACAGTTTTCTGTCTTGAAATTAAGATACTCGGTTAAAAATATGTAACTAGTTAATTAAGGTACTGTGGCTTCGGTGTTCATCGGGTTGACATTGAATTGCATATCACGGAGCGGTTTAGTGCGGAGTTACCTAATATGAACCTCTTATAATAAACATTAAATTGTATTTGTTGTTTGTCTGTAGCCTAAATACGAGTTTTCTTCCACGCTAGACCTATAACTAACATATTCTATATGTCGATGGATGTTTGAGCAAATACCATAAGATTACCAGATTTATGTATAATTGAGATTTTCTAATTATTGTCATGCGATAGATTAATTTCCTTCTAGTTTATTTTGAATTTTAGATTTGTACATATAGATTATAGCGAAACGCTAAACTAAAGTATAAAATAAATATCAAATATGTTTGACATCTGGCTGTCTCCTACGCAATTAAATATTGAAAGCGTAATTCGTTAGTCATGCAGAAGATCAATCCCTGATAACGCGGGTTACTGGGCCGATACCGGGCCTAAACAACACTTGTCAGCTCACCTGGCCCGACTACTCCTCACTAACCGCTTGGGCGATTTCAACCAAATTTGGCTGGAAGTACCCTATGGTCATAGGCTCCAGAACTTCCATTCGGAATTTTGATTCATCAATTTTTGGGGTGAAAATCTTAGATTTTATGGAAAATGAACTGGAAATTATCAAATTTCTCCTTCTACTTCTCCTTACCATTCTGACCGATTTCAACCAAATTTTGCTGAATTGCTGAAAGGATCCTATGCCCATAGGCTCTAGAAAAATATTCAGAATTTTGATTCATTAATTTTTTAGGTGAAAATCTTAGATTTTATGAAAACTGTACCGGAAATTGTCAAATTGCTTCTTCTCATTGCCATTCTGAACGATTTCAACCAAATTTGGCTTAAAGGATGCTGTGGTGATGGGCTCCATAAGTTCAATTCGGAATTTTGATTCATCTATCTTTTGGGTGAAAATCTTAGATTTCATGAAAAATGTACCGGAATATGTCAAATTGCTTCTTATCCTTACCATTCTGAACGATTTAAACCAAATTTGGCTGAAAAGACACTATGGCCATAGGCTTTAAAACATCTATTTGGAATTTTGATTCATTGATTTCTTTTGGGTGAAAATCTTCGATTTTGTGAAAAAATCTACCGGAAATTGTCAAATTGCTTCTTCTCCTTGCCATTCTGAGCGATTTCAACAAAATTCGGCTGAAAGGATCCTGTGGTAATGGGCTCTATAACTTCCGTACAGAATTGTGATTCGTCAAATTTTTGGATGCAAATCTTAGATTTTATGAAAAGTTTACCGGAAATGGTCAAAATCATACTCCTCCATAGCTGCTTGACATATTTCAACCAAATTTGGTTAGATGGATTCTATGGTGGTAGGCCCCAGAACTTGCATTCGGAATTTTGATTCATCACTTTTTTGGGTGAAGATCTTGGATTTTATGACAAATTTACCGGACATTATCAAATTGCTTCTTCTTGTCAACTTAACCGATTTTGAGCAAATTTGGCCAAAAGGATCCTATGATCATAGGCTCTAGAACTTGCATTTAGAATTTTGATTCATCCAATTTTTTGGGTGAAAATCTTACATATTTTTTTTACAAATGTACCAGAAATTGTCAAATTGCTTCTTCTCCTTACTACTTTGAGAAATTTCAACCAAACTTGGCTTAAATGATCCTATGATCATAGGCACCAGAATTTTCATTCAGAATTTTGATTGGTAGATTTTTCCCGATACCGTGCGCATTCATCCACGTGATACCATGGCTTTGCCTATATCTGCTCATCCAGGATGACCAATGAATGTATTGTTTAAAATCTTAATAGTACATCAACTTGGTAAGTGACGGTGATCAAAGGGGTGTGTTGCTGCGAAATGTTGGTATTTTAGACAGCAACAACTCTTTGGAATACCTTTCAGATACCGTTGCAGAGGAACTGCCTGGTGCATGTTGACGTGTAATAATACGCGTGTGGCTAAACAAAGGCATGCGCAATGACGGTGTACTACGAGCATGATATCACGGCTTACTGGACGGGTACTGGACAAATACAGGCCAATACGGCCCGCTATTGTTCCAGTAGGCTTATAGACCCAGTAGGGCTAAGCTGTGTTTTCTGGGAAGGCTAAGAATGTTCGATCTCAGAGAGTTGTGTCAGTACGATTTGGGTATGGTTGCTGGATGTCGCTGATAAACCGCCTGCCATTTAAAAAAATGAAAACTAGACAATAGAATGTGTTCCACTTTCAACAATTCAACCCAGATGACAATTATTTATTGTGTGAAAAATATTCTGTTGAGGTTGCTCTAATTAATTTAGTTTCCAAACGTTCAAGATCCTTGTTTTTTCATGTTTGAAAGACAGAAAGTGTTATTATGCATGAATAAATACAAGTATGAAATTCCACTCATTTGTTTGTATCATTATGCAACATAGGTGACAATAACAACAGAACCACTGCGGCATCCCCAGCCATCATCACTACTACCGCGACCGCGGACTGCATTAACAACAACAACAACAACAACAACAACAACAACAACAACAACAACAACAACAACAACAACAGTAGCAGCAACAAGAACAGCATCAGGGACGACGACGACATTGTTGCTAGTAATTTTTGTAATTGTGTAATCGTAGTGTATACTGCAGTAGACTACCCGCATTCCTACTCTTGTTTCACCACGTCTTCCACATGACGGATGACCTATTACAATGCGCACATCCCGGAAGATACTCAATTCACAAGTGCTAAACAAATGTAAATTCTGTAATTAGAAAACAGTCTGATATAGAAATATCCCGAACACTAACATGGATTGGTTGTATAAATGCCTTAAACATGCCAGACATCAAGAGAAACATTTCCATCCCGACCAGTGGGAGCAACTTCAAGAAGTCTCTGGTTCCTGGCTACACAGTAGATATAGATGGCAGTTAGTTCCATGTATATAGATTATGAGTCAGGTTCGACCGACGAACAAGAGCTAATAATAGTCGACTATTTGCCATTCGAAATCGCCTTTTACGGACTTGATACTCAGAGAATTACACATTATTCGACAACTAGTCAAATACTACGCCCTTATTCATGAAGTGGGCAGAGCTTAATTACGCCCTGGCACAAAGTAAAAACAGACCAATCAGAACGCGCATTTACGCCACTTGGGAGTCGCAATACCTAATTTCTAGGGCATAAGCCCTTTTATTAAATACTGGCCCTGTCTGGAACATGAAGGCTGATAGTTATTCAATAGCTGTGTGTACGACGTCCTCCCAGGACTGGAAGACAGCGCCGCTTCTCTGACCATTGCTGTCTGTTAAAAATAATAGTTTGCCAAACCACTGACGAGCTCCTTTGTACAAAGAGTTTCATTTTCTTCCGCGCCGGACCGTACCTGGTGGGAATCACTACTGGGATAGCGGTACATCGGACACCGTCTTCTTGGGCCCCGGTTTCCGTTGGAGCCAGACTGACCTCTACACGTTCTGGAATAAGGCGACATGACGCTACTGGAATAAACATCCCATGTGGGTTTGCACCAGTACCAGTGGACCTTTCCATTTTTTAGCTAAGCCCCGCCCATCGCTAGCTACGCTCCACCCACACCTCGATCGTGTTGGCATCGATCGATCTCTGAACGCCCTGACTATCAATTTCCAGTAAACTATACAGGTAAGCTGTTGAATATTTTGAAACTAATTTCACTGGCTGCTGTTGCTGCCTATGGCAGCAAAAGCCCTCAGTCAAATTAGTTCCAAAATATTCAACAGCATGTTTATTAAATTGTAGAGACATACAATTTGTACAACGTGTCGCGGACTATTAAGAAAGACGGCCTAATAGAATCATTTATGATGTAATGATTATAACGTCTTCATACACGCCGCTTAACTGAGTATGACATCATATGATATCAAATCGTCGATGGATACTCTGGAAAGGTGAAGTGGTTCAGCACTAGCTACTAGTGCAACAAAAATTCGTTATCCGTCTGGGCTGCCCATCACCTCCTGTCGTACTGTTGCGTTATGTAGATAGACCTTGTTATTCCACATTACGATATTAGCTGCATATATACACGCCTAGAGAATCATAATATGGAATAACACCTTCTATCTAAGGACCGTAATAGTACGAAGTGACATAGTTCTATAAATACCACTGCAGGGGACCTAATGGCTAAGAAACATTAAACAGGAGTGATAGCCTCAAGACACAATAATGCCGAGTTTAAACATATGACTCATAAAGTCAATATCCTAATCATGTTAACTGGTCATTGGTATATGGTTCGGAGATCTGGACGACCGTGTTGCCAGTTCCTAGTATCGGTCAATGAACGTAACATGATCCTGTTTGTAAATCTTGGTTGTTGCCTTCAATGTAAATTTAGTCACGTTTAAATCTGTTAGTGAAGCCAAATACAATAATGACCATACGAACTGAGCCAGTAGAAACAGATCAAAAGTTCAAATGGGCGGGTGCCATGTTCTTGAGATCGTTCCTTTTAATGGCCTTTCTTTGTCTTACTATTCCCTGTTTTGTCAGGATAGAGCTGACACCTAATCGTTTTAGTCTCTAGCCAAAGGGTTTACTCATTTAATAGAATATTGTTACTATGACAACTGACAGCATAGCCAGTTCTTTAGAATCGATGAAAAATGCAATCATTGTAATCTAAGCTTGAAATGAGCATGAATCGAAATTGTGTAGAGAAATAAAAGAGCATTCAACATGTTTTTATTGTTGCTTGTTTTACCCACCGACTATAAATCCACCAACTATATTTGAATTCCTCTTAATTAGTCACTGTCACTATTATCTGCCAAGTTACCTCCTTCATTGTCGCTATTTTCGTCAGTGGAACTGTATTCCTGCTCATTCTCTTCCTTTTCACATTCCTTCTCTAGAATATCAGCCAACATACATGACAGTATCTCACCATCACACCACTTGGGATTGAGTCTCTGTTCATTCCATACAGTCCAGCCATTATTCTCACTGGGTTCAGAGATATATGGCTTTGGTATGTTGGATCGCTTCCAAATAGCTATCTGATAGTTAATCCTCTTTATGTGCTCGCGGAGGCAAACTTTCGGGGCAGGTAAGGTTGATAAGTCAACGTTTTTTCTTGGGATTGATCTTTTTCTCTGCATCACGACACTTTGCCATCAACATTGATAAACGAGGTGTGTCAACGTTTGTTATGGGAGTAATCTTGTACATTCGGTCGTTGAAATCCTCTAATTAAAGAAAGAGATACTATGTGATGTCCCATGACTCACAAATGATCTGAAAAGCCCCCTGATATCTTGGTTGCTTCCGTACGAATATGATGGGTTTTACTTTGCCTATTCCTCTGAATGCACTCGTTGTATCACATTTGGTGAAGGCATGAAGACACAGAACGGCAGAATGGTAAAGCGGCGTATAATTCTTAGCCAATTTTGAAATGTCCAACAGCTTTCTATTGTTTCCAGAACCAGTAGCAAATAATATGTGTGTCTTCATGATTTGGGCATAGTACCTGAGAATGAAAAATACATCGCTATGTGGACTTCTGATACGCACAATGTCATAGCCCTCCTTTGTTGTATAAGCACAATAGAGAATAACCCTTGTGTCTGTTTCTTCTTGGTTAGATTTCAAGGCTTGTATCTCTGACATCACCACTGTGTTGCCATCAATAGATGTTAATTTGTAAGCCTTGCGCTCACAAATAGCAATAACCATCTTATTAAGTAGTTTTGAACTAAATGTATCACTTCCCCAGACTTTCAGCATCAGTTTCACTAGTTGCTGTTTGTTTTCGTTATTACTGAGGAATTCCTTCCGATTTTCAGGTCTCTTTCTATTTTCACTCTTGATTATACGTTCCTCTCCATACTCTATGCATGTTCTTTCCATTGTTTGATAGAATTTTCCTTGTACGTGCCCTTACTTAATATTACATTGGATTTCCCTACTGTACCAATATCAAACAATTTGTGGATTATCTGCTTGAATGTTCCCGGCACCGCTTTCATACAATTGAAAGTGGCATTTCCATCTTTAATGTTCAGTGTTTTGTGATCTGATGGCGCGTCTGCATTTGATATTCCCTTGGTTAAGTAGTGAAACCCTTTACTTTCGTCTGGTTTCAACAGGTACCCATCAGCCGTGCCAATTGATGATGGTACCGGCATAAGTGTATTATGTAACAGTTCTGCAATATCAAGCTTCTCTGGATGATTCTGTGAGAGCACCAATAACTGGAAGGCAATATTTCCTTGTTGTCTGTATTCTATTTCACAATTCATTGAAGATTTCATAAGAGCACTCTTCGTCATGTCAGAAAACGTTTCCAATTTTTGCTTTTTTATTGGTTCAAATAAATCTGTATTCCTTTCAACTCTCTCTGTTATAAAAGTCTCTTTGGCCAGTTTCCCACTTGACTCAGCAGCCATGATATCAGTTGGGATATGGGTAAGTGAGGAGCACCAGACCCAATATGGAACAGCTTATCATTATAATCGAGACTGAAAGGATTCATGAAGCTTTCTACAGACTCCATTACATTTACAGTGGCTGTCTCACTTTTGCGTACCTGTGAAGAACGGACATCCCAATGTCTATTGTTCCTGTCTGTCTCGTCTGTCATATCTGCCATTTGGAGCATTGTTTCCACATATCTTGCTCGTTCACGTACCGTCTTTCCCCAGGGTCGATGTGCATAGTAGTTATTCAAGATACCAGATACGCCAGCCGCGCTTCCTCCTGCTCCTGCATGCGATTTTGCGTGATTCATAAATGTCTCCCGTATTGTTTTGTATACTGCGCACAAATTTCCAGGCACAAAGGATCTTGCAAAACTTATAGCATTTAGCTTAATCAGCTCCGTTGCTTCAGGAAGGTGGTTCTTCTATGCTTGCCAAGAAAACAGAAACGTAGGTAGGATACCTTGCATAATTGTGCCCATCAAAACTAAAGAACAGGTCAGTCATTCGATTGAGACATGTTCCGTACAGATAGTAATTGTTTGTCTTAACTACATTTAGGAGAGACAACAGCAACAAACATGGTCCATGTAAGATAACAAAACTTGGCAGTCTTACCTAATGCGCATTGTTAACTAACAGTAGCAAGTCTGAGTAGCCGTTTGGATATGAATGAAATGCTGTATCATTCGACAATAGTTCGAAATTCTCTTTGGTTCTTGCTTCCAATAATGTGGTTACTTTTGCCAATGAATTTGGTGGCAAATTCTCTAATAGTCCATCGGACCCTTTAGTAGAATGATATTTCTAGAGTAGCAATCGTTCAAGACCTTCAGCCATTGACTTGTGGCAGTAGATTGCCCGACAATAATTCTTACCAGACACCACACCTTTAATAGATCCCGTAGACATTAGGCCAGATTCTAGTAGAATCTCAGTGCATCCAGATTCACTCATATATGATTTGCATAGCGCTTGCCAAATGAACCGTACCAATCATAACTATGTGATGCTTGTAGTAGTCTTGGCTTTTCCATATGATAGGATAAACTTTCATATACACGCCTAAATCAAAGGTCATTATGGCATATTTCTGTCCAACATCTTCCGACGCCTGTTTGGACATTCTTAGACACTTTTTTACAGTGGTATATTCTGTTATTGATCAAATGCTTTCTAATTACATCTTACCTCTTTGATTTTTTACTCCTGATGCCGTATTTGTTGCTTGATTTGCATATAAACCCCATCTATACGTAAAGCAATTACTTCACACAATTTCGATTCGATGATATGCTCATTTCAAGTTTAGTTTACAATGATGGCATTTTTCATCGATTTTCACAAATTGGCTCTGCTGTCAGTTGTAACAATATTCTATTAAATGAGTAACCCTTTACTAAGTATATTTGTCAAACGGTGCCTTTTAATCAATCTTAAGCTGTTAAGACTAGAATGTTCCTTTACGGGTGCTTGGTCAGTGATAGCAACATACAATTGCTAGATTTTAAGCTGTGGCGAAGATTTGTGACCTTTTGACCTCTGCCGACCTCATTATGAAACTGATTTGCATGTAAACCATATGCAATCGTAGACGATACTATAAGCAACATTTTGAGTGGTCAATCACCTCTCTACAACGATTCTATCAAAAGATACCCTTAATATGGTCTGCTTCACTGTGGGTATTAACTCTAATATAACCCATCAAAACCCATATTGAGTCCAAGTTTATCATATGTTAACATACATAATCGTAAAGAGGACATCGAAAGCTGTTAGAAAAGTATAGTTTCGTCAATTAGTTGTGGTGGGTGAGGGGGGGGGGGGGGTATCCAGGTGGGCTCTATAGTCAAAATAGTTTCAAAATATTCAACAGCTTACCTGTATAGTTACCTTGAAATTTAGATTATGGGAATTCGTACATCACATTTTCAATTCGATTTCAATACGCATAATATGTGGGTGGAGCTTAGCCAGAAATGGGCGTGGCATAGCTCCTTATACAGCCATCAATCACGCAGATTAGCAACCTCAAATATACATAGGAATGATGAAAACATACATGTAATCTTAGATACGTCCCAATTTCATATTTGTAAATCCAATATCATTTAACATACGTTATTTTAACCTTTTCAGCAATACATTCCCAATATCTCATTTTAACGCTACCATACAGAAAAACTATTGAATGTTTTAAAATTAATTTAACTGTTGCTGCGCATTCCAGTCAAACTAATTTTAAAAATAGTCAACAGAATAAGTTTTATATTGTAGAGAATATACTTTTTCAAGGATTTGTCGTTGAAAGAGTTAATCTCAGCTAGATTTAAATTTGCTATGCTCGCATACTTTAAAAAGTGTTGCTTTAAAAACCAGGAGCTCGTTTTTTCTATGATCACGAGATCTTGTAATGCCATTACACTTTTTCAGGGTTGGGACTTGACACAATTCACAGTAGGGTGGCACATGCCAAGGTCTCCACAATAACTAGTTTATTAGGATCAGCGTAAGAGTAAATTATATAAGACATGTACGAACGTGCACTTAAAGGATAACTAACCTAATCTCTTAATAAATGTTCAGGTGATCCAATATGCCACTCATAAACTATGCAGGTAATTTTAAACTTTTTATTATGGCGCTAAAGAAAGATATTCAGGCTTTAGTGGCTAAATGTGTGTACATTTCTACACCATATGATGGCTGTCCTGATTTAATTTTTCAACCAATCAGAAAAAACCTAATCTGTCTGCCTCGGTATATACCATCAGTCATAGAGGTGTCATCTATAGTTTGACAAAGTCGTGTAAAAGCAACCATACAGGTAAGCTGTTGAATATTTTGAAACTAATTTGACTGAAAGTTGTTAGGCAGCAACAACTTTCAGTCAAATTAGTTCGGGTGTCGTTCACTGTTCAACATTTACGCGATATTAAACAGAGGATAATTGTGATACGGATATTGAAATGTGACAGGGTATGAATGATATGGAATCTATAAGCCATAGTCTATCAGTGCAATACAATATTTGAGATGAGATTAGCATCCCTTTAAATAGATGAGCGGAAGCGGTTGTAATTGAGCTCGCAGAACATGGGTCCGAGGGTGATTTTGGTATTTCGTTGATAAATTTAACTAACATCATACGTGTGAAATTAATATTATCCAAGGAAATCTAAAATCCCAGAATCTCAATTTCAAGGTAAGTATACAGGTAAGCTGTCGAATAGCAAGAGCAAAAGCTCCAAAGTATTCTACAGAATATTCATTAATTCGTAAATGAGTATTCAAATTCGGAATGATATTAGCACGTAATCCCTGCAATATCCGACGCTCCAATTCTTTCACCCCAGTTAGATGTCGAACGGAACTCTATCGCGAGTCGTTTTTCCCAGCAACAGTACGTGCCTGGAACACCCTTCCAGTCCCTGTTACTATGTCTAATACCCTACCGGAATTCAAGACCAAACAAAGAGCAATGTCCCGTATTCCCAGTCCCCCTCCATGGTATTAAGTCGGCTCAAGAGTGGCTAATATATGTTTAAGTAGGCTTCGTAATGGCTGTTGTGGATTAAATAGACATCTATTCGATAACTTCCTCTCTGACTCTGCCAGCTGCGCCTGCGGCCATACTGATGAATCTGTTAAACATTACCTTTTTACCACTTAATAGTACCTTTTTTTGTCCACTTTTTAATGAGCAAAGAACCACCTTTGAAAAATGAGCTTGCCTCCAACCAAATCTCCTCAACAACCCTAACCACTCAGCAACTTCTATATGGCCGTGCTGACGTTGATGTAGAGTTAAACATCACGGTTTCCACCATTCTATGTCAATATATTACTGACACCTGTCGGTTTAAATGACCTATAGTAATTACAAACACCACTCATGGATTGTGTCGACAAATCCGTAGCCGCGGATGTTTCTGGATGGCCATGCAGTGTGGACCAGCGCCGGTGACTACAGCACGGCGAGCTCATCCTTTCTCCTAATACCGCCTTGTGATTCGTTAAACCACGCTTTTCTCCTTCTCCCGAAGATTTTATTCTGTCATTATTAGGCTACCTACAACATTCCTCCTACTCCTTTTCCTCCTCCTCCTCCT
Source organism: Chaetoderma sp. LZ-2023a (assembly GCA_034401795.1). Lineage (NCBI taxonomy): Eukaryota > Metazoa > Mollusca > Caudofoveata > Chaetodermatida > Chaetodermatidae > Chaetoderma > Chaetoderma sp. LZ-2023a. The sequence continues at coordinate 68,022,680 of CM067371.1, read as the reverse complement.
TCTTCCTCTTCCTCTTCCTCTTCTTCTTCTTCTTCTTCTTCTTCTTCTAGAGGAAGGACGTGTTTATTTCGCTGCGACTTTTTGCGGGATTTAACGTGTTTATTGAAGATAATCGTTGCTCATTTTTGTGCTATGTATATTTAAATTGTTTTTGGAAATGTGTGTAATAATATTTTTGACTGTAATTATTGGATTAGTAATAAATTCGTTGTATTTGTGATTGTGTATAGTTAGGTAGTAGGTTTGCTTATAGTAGCCATTACTATACCGACCTTGTTGGCTGGTCAGTGCAGGACTCCTTGATTAACCTATTGTGTGAAGATAATGTGGTCGCAGCCGGTCAGTTTTGCCAGTAAGGTCAAGACGACCAGAAGCGTGACGAATGCGGGCTTGTCCTCGGAGTATGAGCCGTTCACAGGCATAGACAGAAAGAATGGTATAAGAATTGACTGTTTAGACGGTGTGGCTATAAGAGACATATGTTAAAGGGGCGGCTTCTGTAGTGTCACCAGCTAATATCATTGCCGCGTCGCGAAGCAAAGGAGCTATTATGATATATCTAAAATCTGGCAACGATGTAACAAAACTATGTGTTGAAGGCGTACAAGTTGGCGGTGCGTTTCACAACGTGTACTCCCTTGAAAACGAATAAACAAAATTCATAATTTCGAACGTCCCTCCATACATACCGAACTTCGTGATCAAGCGCTCATTAGAGACATACGGGAAAGTGATTGGGAGTGCCAGGGCAATTCCACTGGTGTGTAAGTCGCCTGAACTGAGGCATGTCAAGAGTTTTCGTCGCCAAGTCAAGATTTTGATTGACAAAACTGTCGTTTCAGACTACATAGACATTGCTTTCGCTGGAAAAACGCATCGTGTTTCATAAGTACTGATGAAATAGTATGCTTTCGGTGTCACGAAAAAGGAAATTTCCAACGTACATGCCCGCTTCGTGACGTCCTGGAACCAGTTCGAGACGTTAGTGAATCCCACTTGTCTGATAATGCAAATGTGAATAATGGCACTGAATTTCCGAGGCTCGGCACAATAACGCAGACAGACAATTGCTCAAAAACAGTTACTCAATCAGTAAGTAACGGACAGCGGCCGCCTAAAAGGAAAGCTCCTAAGATTAAGTCGGACAATCGCTTTGAAGTGCTGAACTCACTCGACGATAACAGCGTTGAGGTAGTTGTTGACAGAGCGTCTACATCTGACGCTGGTGTTCCCAATAGCGTACAAGACATGACTGAGAATACGTCTCCCACAGAACGTAATACTATCGTTGCTACTGCAGAGGAACAATCTTGTGAACAAATGTCAATCAATGAGCCTGCTCCCATTTCCACGCAGGAGACAATAAGATCGCGATCTTAGAGCCGAAAGACTCAGTTGTACCATTCAAACTCGGTCATGACCCATCTAATGACGTCACAATAGCAGATCCAGAATTACCACCCATCTCGCATGACCTGATCCTTCCTGATGACCATGATGATGACAGCTCAGATGCGGACAGTATGTCAGTTGTGTCTGAAATCTCGGACATGACTGATTTTCAAGAATCAAGGGACATAACCTATTCTCTTGACGATGGGAAAATATTCGTAGAAAGTATAAAATATAGTAAAAAAGGTTGTTGATCGTTGTAAATAGTTTCAACCGAACCTGAAGTTACTTATGCATCAGATGTTTCGATTGAAAAAACAACACAATACTGACTCTGCATTTAGGTTACGGGTGAGTAAGATCGTAACAAAGTTACATCACAGTCTCAGAAATTAATACGTTTACTGATAACCTACTTATTGTCAAACTGATATTGTCTCTTTTATCTAATAACTAGTTATGCATCACATCACTACATTAGTATTTCTATTCATCCTGATTATGGCAGAACTCTCATTTGCAACCATTAACACGAGAGGTTGTCGTGACTATTTTTAACGTTTAGACTTTTTAATCAACTACGATCAGAAATAAATGCTGATATCGCATTTGTTCAAGATACGCATACAAGTATCTCAGATGAACCTATATGGCGTTTAATATGGAGGGGAGAAATGGTGTTTTCACATTTTAGCAATAGTGCAGCTGGTGTGGCACTACTTTTTAAACCCAAACTTAATGTTCATATTATTAATACTTTTAATGTTGTCCCCGGTAGAATTTTACATGTTACTGCTAAAATAAATGATAGGTTTTTTTATTTGATTAATATATATAATCCAACTGATTCATGTGAAAAAGTAAAATGTATTGATCTCCTGAATATTCACCTATCTACGTTAACAGAGATTTACCCAATAATTATCGGAGGTGATTTTAATTGTACAATCGATCATCAAATCGATAGGACCTCTGCTGATGAGCCACACCAAATTCCCGCACGCACGCTAGAAGCACTAATTAATCGCCGCAATCTTGTAGATGTGTTTAGATTTTTACACCCCACGGCAAGGACGTTTACGTGGACCCGATCAGATGATGTTTCCTCTCGCCTGGATAGATTTTATATTTCTACCATTTTAAGCAGTTCTTACGATCATCTACAACTGTACCATGCAGCGATTCTCACCACTCTAGTGTTTGTTTCTCAGTTCAATTCAAAGCACCTAAGAGTAAAAGTGCTTACTGGTGCTTGAATACTGATTTGTTAAATGAGAAAGAATATTGTAATCTAATCATTGATTTCTGGGGGAAATGGCGGGAAAGAGCTCCTCACTTTGAGAGCATCCAGGATCGGTGGGATATGGGAAAGAAACACATTTGAACATTATCTCAATGTTTTTCGCGCGACCGCGCGGATATTTTAAAAGAACAACGCGTGTGCTTGCAAACTAAGATAGAACAATTGTCCAATCAGGTCCCAATGAATGGCGAATTACGAGCAAAACTAAAAGAAACAGAAAGACATTTTGCAACTCTTTTGAAGCAGCAAACGAGGGGTGCGTCGGTGAGGTCACGCTTCCAACATGTTAACGACTCGGACAGCCCAACAAAATACTTTTTCGATCTTGAAAACAAACGAGCCATAAATAAAACTTTTTCTCATTTAACATTGCCTGATGGGACAATTGTAAACGAGGATTCTGATATATTGAATTATGCCTCTGAATTTTATGGAGATTTGTATAATAATACTGGAATTTGTAAGCAATCTGAAAATGTATTATTATCGGTTCTTCCACAACTTAGTGAATGTTCAAAGAATGATCTAGAGAAACCCATTAGTTTGCCTGAATTATCCGCCGCAATTTACAAACTAAATAATAATAATAATAATAATAATAATAATAATAATAATAATAATAATAATAATAATAATAATAATAAGGCACCTGGCATAGATGGATTGCCTTCTGAATTTTATAAAACTTTTTGGGACACTATCGCTAATGATTTTCCTGCAGTTTTTTATCAATCAATTCGGGAAATGAGAATGCCTACGTCATGTAAAAGGGCTGTGATCACGCTGTTGCCTAAGAAAGGCGATCTTAGCCTATTGAAAAACTGGAGACCCGTGTCACTTCCCTGCGTCGATTTAAAAATTCTTTCAAAGGTTTTATACAACCGCATGAAAACTGCTTTACGGGACATTATTCATGCAGACCAAAGTTACTGTATACCCAGACGAAAAATCGCATATAACATTAGATTAATAATAGATGTTGTTAAATATTCTAACTGTCTTTCGCTACCACGTGGTGTTGTCTCCTTAGATCAAGAAAAGGCATTCGACCGCGTTAGCAGCTATTATTTATTTGATGCTCTTTCAGCTTTTGGATTTGGTGAATATTTTTCAAAATGTGTCAGAACGTTGTATACAGATGTATACAGTCTAGTTAAAATAAACAACTCATTGTCGGCTCCTTTTTCCTTCGGACGTGGTATTAGGCACGGTTGTTCCCTGTCAGGCGCGTTGTATACTATTTGCATAGAGCCGTTATTAAACAAACTCGGTTCAAATCAAGGATTAAAGGGAGTAACCTTGCCCGATACCACCAATGATAAGGTGACAGTTTCTTTACGCCGATGATGTCACCGCATTCGTTACATCTAATCAAGATTTTGTCAATCTACAAAATTGGTTGGCTATATATTCAGCCTCATCTAATGCAAAGATCAATTTAGAGAAATCTGAAGGGCTATAGGCGGGCATATGGAAGAATCGTACAGACGAGCCATTGTGAATCAAGTGGAATAACAAAGGGCTAAAAATTCTTGGGATCTTCATCGGAAATTCGGCTGAATATTTTAATCAAAATTGGATAAACATGGAATCGGATGTAATTACTAAACTAGCCAAATGGCACAATATATCTCGAGCCCTTTCCTTAAGAGGCCGTATTATTGTTACAAATCTTCTCACTGCATCTAAATTATGGCATAAATTTACTGTCATTGATCCACCAGTAGATCTTGTAAATTCAATCCAGAGACATTTAAGTAATTTTGCATGGATTGGAAAACATTGGCTACCAAAAGAATTATTATCGCTATCGTTAGAAGACGGTGGACAGGGATTGGTGCATCTGAATTCTAGAATTACATCTTTTCGTATTTGCTATGCACAATATTTTCTGTATTTTCGTCAATCGCATCCTTGTTTTAAGTTTACTAGCTGGTGTCTAAAGCGAGCGCATGAGTTCAATTATGATGATCAGCTGTTTTATATTGACCTTGATACAGGTAAACATTGTTAACATCCTGGTTTTCTTTTACTGTCTCCCGAGCATCATTGCCATGGTGTACAGCGGATATTCTCCACGAACCACTGTTTCTAAATGGAATGATTAAAAACCACCGAACTGGGCTAACCTTTTATTTAAAAGATTTTATAAGTGCCAATATCACTACAGTAGCTGATATTGTTGATTGTCACCAGAAAGCGTCTGTTGATGTTTTGTCAAATAAATTGCCCAATCATTCTAAGCGGTTACTAGATAATAACCTTAATACGTTATGGAATAGTTTACCATTGGAATGGCGTCACAAGATTAATCGTCCAGGTAATGTGCCTAGTTCCCTGCATCAAATTGACCTTTCGTTTACTAATGACCTTTTTAAATGTACTGTATAATTTCCATCTAACTGCCCGAAAGAATTGTATAGAATGTCATTGTTAAAATGTTATGCAAATAGTATACGTAACAATAGTATTAATGTATGGGCAGATGTTTTGTTGTTAGATATTTCCTCTGCGACTAATTGTCGTTGTTTTTACAAATTTCCATGTACACGCTTTGAGGGTGATTTATCATGGAAAATTCTACATGGATCATTGGGAACAGGCTTATTTCTTTACAAAGCAGGTTATCGTCCTAATGATCACTGCCCTCACTGTGGTGAACAGGACATTACTTATATGTCTTTAACGTGCTCACGTATTCAGCCATTACTTTTAGCTGTAAAAAGATCCGTGTTGTATTTATTGGAGACCGATGTTTTTGACATGGCTGATTATGTGAGAGGTTTTCCCTGTCCCCAATGCTCAGCCAAATCCAAACGAAAAATTAGACACCGTTTGTCTAATTGGCTTTTATCCAACTGTAAAATGTCTATCTATGTTAGCAGACAACATCTTTTGGATGGCAATTAATACACGAACTGATCCACTCCGAGAATGTCTCTCGAGATTGCACTCACGAATTCAAATAGAATTTCAGTTTTACCGAAACAATGGGTCCCTGGATGTTTTCGAACACTTTTGGGCGTTTGACAGTTTTTTGTGCACGATTGAAAATGATAATCATGTTTTTAATGGGCTTTTATAAATTGTTATCTTTCAAGATTTTATAGGTTGCTTATTTTTGCTTATATCTTGAAATTTGTGATACATTTTGATATGCTCATGTTTTATATTCATACACTGTATTGAGTTTTTATGTTTTATGTAATCGTATGATATTTTAAAGTTTTTGTCAAATGGAATGAGTGTAATAAAGTATATGAAAAGTCTTCTTCTTCTTCTTCTTCTTATTATTATTATTATTATTATTATTATTATTATTATTATTATTATTATTATTAATGTTATTGTTGTTATTACTGTTGTGACAGTTGGCAATATTTTTATTCGCCTCTTGATTTATTTAATGTAATATATTGGTATGTAAGTGGGAGACGCGCTCATAAGACATGTCTTATTGTGCTCCCACATAGACTAAAAAATAAACCTTGTTTAAATCAAATTCGGAATTTCTGAGTAAAATGGTTAACCATGCAATAGACCTTTCCGGTTTTAGCTATGCCCCGCCCATCTTTAGCTATGCTCCACCCACACCTCGCTCGTGTTGGGATCGCTCGATCGCTGAACACACTGACTATCAATTTCCAAAAAAACTACACAGGTAATCTGTTGAATATTTTGAAACTAATTTGACTAGGTGTTGTTGCTGCCTAAGGCAGCAACAGCACCCAGTCAAATTAGTTTCAAAATATTCAACAGCATATTTATTAAACAGCAAAGAATTACAAAAACATACAATTCATACAACGTGCCGGACTATTTAAGATTTGATGACGGTCTATATGGAACCCTTTGTGACGTAATGATTGTGACGTAATCATACACGCTCTGATCTGATTATGACATCATACGAGGTCAGATGATGGATGGATACTCTGGAAAGGTGAATTTCATAAGCAATGTAGACAGGGTTCGTAATGATTAGAAGAATCTGATGACACACAACTTTCCAGTGAGCGGTTCCAAGGATCCTATCCTACCAATTAATATCTGAAAATTTAAACACTGCTAAGAAAAGGAGGCAATCTGCTGATTTCATCGGCTTCACCGAGGCTACCCTCTCCTTGAATGGTTAGCCATATGTTTCATATCCCTGGTTACGTAGACATCGGAAGCCCATAAATGGCATTTTGATTTGTCAAATCGGCAATGTTAGTTTGTATATAACCAAGCAATTGGTATCATCTGTCTGGCTGCTGACAATGGCATGCATGTCAATTCTTAATCCTTTGAAGGTGGAAAGTGGTCAAGAAAATCTTTTCAGTAATGCGTCATATATTCACCATATACTTCAATTTAGTCATTTAGATGACGCGTAATCGAACACTGTTGCGTGGCGGCGGACATTGTTCGCGCTATCGAGTCGGCACGGCACACTCTGGCAAGAATCAACGGGGCTATTAAAGCTGAACATACACGAGGCCTACAAGCAACATCGTTTTATTTTGATTATTACAGTTTTTTTGTTGTTTAAAACTAGTTCCTTCGGGAACAACACAATGAGAGGCATGGGCCCATGCATGAAAATGTCATTGCGCCCAAGTTAAACCTAACGCCCCACCATCACTAAAAAAAGATAGAGTTTCCTGACCAAGAGAAGAATTTCTTTTTAGAGCTCACCAAATTCTCCTCTAAATCCCGATTCGCATAAACTCTCTAAACCTTCGGAGATTGTTGCCGATTTTTATTTAATGGCAATATTTAGGCAAACAAATGAACTGTCCATATTTATTTGAAAGACACCTGCGATCCTCTGCTGTTTGTCAGCAATGCGAATCCTATCGCCTATAAGCGTCTCTACGAGTTACTTTAGGGCCCTAGCAGAGTAGCTACTAGAGTTGCTACAGTAGCGCCTCTAGAAACGGCTAGAGTATGTACTCTAGTACCTATACTCGAGGCTCCACACCTCTGAGCAAGTGTTAGGTGAGTAGATCACGTGGTTATTATGAAATCAGTGTAATTTAAACACGTGGTACATCTACCTTCGTCTCCTTGATGGTTACTGATTTACCTTAGCGTAGGTATGAGTTTTCGCCTAAACAGGGAGTTTCCTAGGAGTGAGCTTAGTCCCATAGTAGATTGGCTACTCGAGGTACTAGAGTAGCGCCTAAATGAGTTCGCGCTAACTCTTGTACCTCGTCGAGGCTACCCACATCTGAAGATGGGTTAGTCGAGTAGGTCGAGTGTTTGTATTGAAATCAATGCAGTTTAAACACATGGTACAGCTACCCTCCTTTACCCGAGGAAGATGGTTTACCGTAAAGTAGGTACGAGAGTTTTCCTAAGCTCACACAAGGGTAAATCATCAACTCTCGAGTAGACGAAGACATATGTAGCACGCGTCACATTGATTTCAAGACAAACTATTCGACTCACACGGTTTCATAGGTGGGTAGCCTCGAGTATGTACGATTTAGTCGTGTAGACGCTACTCGAGTTACTCGAGTAGTTACTCTACTAGCGGCCTAAACTCACTCATTCATTACAATAAAACACATGACTTACTGGTCTAACTCTACCTCAAAGCAGGGGCTAGAAGAGCAGCTACTCTCGGGTAAATTATATAATGTACACGCATCCGTTCGTCTAAACGAACTAACTGATCCGAGGAGCAAATCCGGGGAGTAAATAACAATGACGGACGCCGAACATTTGTTTATGTTTTTGTCTAACTCATACAAGCGTGATAGGAAGCAATGACCGTCCAAGTTTATGAACTTGAGTTTGAATTATTGCAAATAAAGCTGCCTATGCACCGATTTCATAACGAGAACTGTTAATGATTCACGTGGTCTATCGACATAACCCTGCCTCATATCAATATGGACCCAAGTAAGTACTCAATCCATTTAGCCTCTACTCTAGTAACTCTAAACAGCTGCAATAATAAGGGTGTAAATCACCCAAGGTTAACTCCAGTAGGTACGAACTGTGACAATTTACGCCGACTTTACGCCCTTAGTAGAGTAGCTATGCTCCAGTTACCTAGCGCCTAAACTACTAGAGTACTTACTCGGGTATGTACTCGAGTTAACCCTGCTATGAGGCAGGGTTAAGTCGAGTAAGTCACGTGTTAAACTGACAAGCCCCGTGGAACATTGCAAGCTCATAAAGAAATCGTCTCCTAGGCATAATAAGCCGGAGCTTTCAGTTTTAATTATAATAATAATAGTAGCTACCTCTACAAGCGCGCTTAAAGTCATTCTACTTGATCGTCTGAGACCATCTGCGACGATCGCAAATCGTTTGCGATATTATGTGAATCAGGAGTGAGTTTAGGGGAAAGCTCTCGCACCTACTCTACCGTAAAACGTCTACTTCGAGTAGACGACGGTAGATGTACCCCGTTCTTAAATCACACTGATTTCAATACAATCATGTGGCTTACTCGACATAGCCTACTTCATAGGTTGGTAGTCTGGAGTGGGAACCTAAGCACATACTCTAACCATTCAGGCGATACCCTAGTAACTCGAGTAGCTACTCTTCTGGGGACCTAAACTCACTCCATGACTAATGTCTATGACAATGGATTAATCCAATCTGCCACGCAATTATGTGATGTAATAATTAAAGTCACTTGTTAGTTGACGTCACAATCAAAATAGCGTGAGTCATTCACGAAGGTGACAATAGTCCGCCAACAACAGCCCAAGCCAAATCAGTTTCAAAATATTCATTAGATTAATTGTATAGTTATCTTGATAATTTAGATTCCGATAATTCAGTGTTCTAATGTTAAAATCGATTCAAATAATTACGCATATAAAGTGGCGATGCTTAGAAATGAATGAGACATAATGCACAATGGCCATGGTCTTAATCAACGTCCAGGTTACCGTCCGTGTGCGTTACTGACTATGTCCGATTGCATTATGTATGTAATTAATAAATAATTTGTCTGCAACGAACGCCGGCGGTCTATGAATGTAAACGATGTTATATGAACCATGGTTTAGCTTGCAGATGTGCAGTCTTAAAGACAACTGCAGAAGCGATTTTGCTCGACTTGGTAATGGATGAATCCACTTTTAGCTATGCCAGCCCATCTCTAGCTAAGCTCCGTCCCCGCTTTGCTCGTGTTTGAATCGATTTATATTCTTCGAGCCATAAATTACCAGAATTCCAATTTCAATGTAACTATACAGGTAAGTTATTGTAAACTTTTTAATTTTAAAATTAATTTGACTGGATGCTGTTGCTGCCTTTTACAGTACCAGCGCCCAGTAAAATTAGTTTCAAAATATTCAACAGAATGATTATTAAATAGCAAAGACATACAATTCGTACCACTGACTGACTTTTAAAAGTTCACGAAGGGCATTTATTACGCATTTTGATTGTGACGTCAGCAGACGTGTAACGTAATACATTATGACGTCATATACTTGAGTGGCAGATTGATTCATCCATTTAATGAATAAAAGCAAGTTCAGCGCAAAAGAATTATATACATAGGCGTATTCCTCAATGCATATTGCAAGACGATTTAGATATAGTGATTTGCATCGGAAGTTCTGCAGATGTAACTAGGTTGGCATATATAGGTGGATTTTGGGCGCCACAGTTAATATGCGACTTGTGGATTTCTGTTTCGAATAATTTACTCATAATAATATAGCCCGATTCTTATATTAAACACTGCTATGTACATAGATATCGCACACTTGTATTCGGTCAACTTCCCACAATTCCTTACGCTTACTACTGTTTAACTCTAACAGGAACCTGTACTACAGGTACAGTTTGCGCTAAACAGTAGCAAGCACAATGAATTATGGGAAGGTGGCCTGAGACGAATAGACTATTTTACATAATATTACACCCCCATTCGAGCAATTTGAAATGAACCGTCTATTTTATCAACGTGTGCGAAAAGTTCTCTAAATCCCTAGCTCAAACTTGATATCATATCCCTTCTCCCTTTCATAAATTATAGTATGTGATATTAGGCCGGGTTTTGGAACACCACCAACGCGCATAGCCTATCGGCATATAATGTTTGTGGTCGGCTGAAGAGACAGTCACGTGGTATATCTTCTCTTCTGAATGAAAAGAGAGATCGTGCAGTTCTATTGGTCAGATGAATTTGTCAAAATTGAGCAGACTCCTGAGCACGAAGATTGAGACACATTGTCAATAGATGAATCCACTTATAAGTATGCCCCGCCCATTTTTAGTTAAGCCCCGCCCTTGCTTTACCAGTTGCTGGGATCGATCGAACCATGGATTATCTGAATCTCAAGTCCCAGAAAACTAAACAGGTAAGTTGTTGAATATTTTGAAACTAATTTGACTGGGTGACCAGTCACATTAGATTCAAAATATTCAACATAATGTTTATTAAATAGTAAAGACATACAATTCGTACAACTTCACGGACTAATAAGCGTTCATGACGGACTATGCCATTCATCACGTATTTGATTGTGACGTCAGCCTACGTGTGACGTAATTGATTATAACGCATATACTTGACTGACAGATTGGATTCCTCTATTGGCGTCACATAAATATATATATATATATATATATATATATATATATATATATATATATATATATATATATATATTGCACTTCACCGCAGTCCGTATTTCTCAGAGTATAACCTCCATAATAAATACATAATGGATGATTTTAGTGTATGGTAAAACATCTTGTCCGCTTCCGTCTTTTCCTTTGCGGCGTGAATAATTTCGTGATCAAACAACGCACTATATTTATTCAAAGCACGAATATTGATACCAAGTTTTTTGGTAAGAATCCCGGTAATGAACACATCGTCTATCCAGAAATAACTCATTTTAGAAGCGACTTGATACAACATGTCCATGGTTAAGTTATTGTACAAAACTGCCGCACCTGCGCAGTAAGGCGGAAATACCTTTGATGGAAACTCGTTTTCAGACACACACCATTTTTGACTTCCACTACGCATGACTGCTGCAGCCTCCCATTTAGCGCACGCTACTAATGTATCATTTGGACTATAAAAGATTGTTAGATACTCTATTAACTTTTTCATTTGTCTTAATCCAAGAAATATGTCGTCGTCTAGTTTTAGTATGTAGTTTCTTTTGCTACAATATGTCATAGTCCATTTCATAGCCGTCAATGCTTTTAATGTCATGTTAAAATAAGAATCTACAAATCCGGCAACAACAAGATCGCGGTGCTGGCGTATCTCTTGTCGAAGCCTTTTCAGAGTTGGCTTATTCATGACATAACCCGTAATAAAAACCAGAGTTGCATTCAGAGTACTCAAATGTTCCCTTTTACCCCAAGTCTCCCGAATGGCCTGTCGCCGCTCAAAGTGGGCAGCGCCTGAATGGACGTATATGAGCATGTTTCCTGGATACCGACATACATCCGCGTTCTTCACATAAAACCTCATCGTTTCCAATGTCTTCTGAAGATCGACTGGCTTAGCATCTTTGTAGAAGGTGCAATTGGTTTGCAACTTACGAACAACCTGTTCAGTATCTGCTAATAAAGCTCTGGCCTCTTTATTTTCGTCCGACTTGACATCATTATTGTCTTGCACTTCAACCATGATTCTGATCGGCTTTCCCTCCTGGACTAGGTCATTGTTTTCATTTTGGTCATCATTCCCATTTTTCCTTGCATTATCGTCGTTAGAATTTCTGTCATCGTTATTTTGATCAAGACCAACCTCCCCAGCTACCCCCTTTTCCTTTTCCTTTTCCTTCTCCTCGTCATAGTCATTCTCGTTCGCTGTATCCTTTTCTTTCACTTGTTCTCTATTTTCTCCAGACCTCTTCTCATCTTGAGACGCCATATTACTCTGAGATGGATTGTTCTCAGGTTTTATCTTCTTTTTAGCAGCTAATATAATAGATTTGAAATCTTTCCCGCTGTTATTCGCGTTCTTTCTGTCACTCCCAGGAACATCACCACTGTTAGGCCTAAATGTTGCCGTCCGATTTGGAAGCGTCTCTCGTGGGTATCGTAATGCGTCTCGGACTGCTAAGTTATCGACGGCAACAGACCTAATTTGAAGTGCCCTAAATGACTGCATCAACACGAGCAGTAATATTACCGCACCGATAACCAATAACAGCTTAGTATAGCGACGAGGAAGCGAGATCATGGCCATATTTTCAAATAAGCTTAGGATCCCCATGCAGGCGTACTGTGGTTACTTCGCTACATGTTTCATGGTGCTGCTGCTGCTGATCATTTCTGAAATAAACAAGATACATGTAAACACAGATTACACATGGTAAACACGCTAAAAGAGCGTTGGTTTTATGTATATACTAATTTATGATTAGAAGGGATAAACAAACACATATTGTTTGTGTCGACATAATCACTAATCAGGGAGCCAAACTACGTGCACTGCAAAATAGAATGGTTGAACCTAAAAACCGTACATAGAGGGTATATAAGAAAACCAATATTGGATGGTATACAACTTTGAACTAAGTAAGCATTCAAAGGACTTTTCGAATATATCTTGTGGTAAGAAAATCGAATCTGATATGTTATGAGATTGCTAAACACACCTCACATATATGTTAACCAGTATACCCCTTTGCTGACCCAAATGAAAAGCTATATGGTGAATCTTGCTTGTCTGTGGTATGTTAGTCGGTATATTTATCCAGGTGTACTCGTGTGAGATGTCGATGGACATGAAAGCCATCCATTTGTCTGTAGGTCACTGTGGTTATTCATCGATTCATATCTCAAATCTCATACGTTTGTTTAAAATATCATTTTATTTGTTATGGCAATTCACCTTTCCAAGTTTATCTATCCATCATATGACGTCATAATCAACTACGTGTCATAATCAACTACGTGAGGTGTATGATGACGTCATAATCATGACGTCATGAGTGATTCGATAACGTCCGTCTTTAACACTTAATAGTCCGACACATTGTCGGAATTGTATGTCTTTACCATTTAATAAACATTCTGTTGGATATTTTGAAACTAATTTGACTGGGCGCTGTTGCTGCCATAGAAGAGCACCCAGTCAAATTAGTCTCAAAATATTTAACAGCTAACATGCATGGTTTCCTAGAAATTGATAGTCAGTGTATCCGGAATCAATCGATCCCAGCACAATCGAGGGCATCAAATCGCGTGAAATATAGTTGCATTGCATTTTATTTATATGAGGTTGGAAATGGGCAAATGTATCAAACTGAACATATTGAACTATGATAATATGGAATCATGCAGCTCTATTGCTGCCACCTCGCTTTATATTAACTACTTGGCAGTGGAAATTTTCTTTAAACGACAGAGACGTTACATACAGGTAAGAACAATCTGCTCAACAAAGGCACTGGGCATTTGAAAGAAAACATATTCTTTTCATTTTTCACGTAATCTTAGTGCAGTTAAAATCGGTTAAAATTTGTCATCAATGCCTAAATTATCTTGGACATCAACAGATGTTGCAAAGGCAGAAACAAAATGGATCTTTCCATTTTTTAGCCCTGCCCCGCCCATCACTAGCTAATCTCCACCCACACCTCGCCGCGTTGGGATTGATCGATCCACGAATGCCCTAACTATCAATTTCCTGAAAACTATACAGGGAAGCTGTTGAATATTTTGCAACTAATTTGACTGAGTGCTGTTGCTGCCTATGGCAGCAACAGCGCCCAGTCAAATTAGTTTCAAAATATTCAACAGGATATTTATTAAATAGTAAAGGCATACTATTTGTACAACAACGCATAGACCTTCTTCAAATATGTGTTCTTCACGTACTTATCGACGTCATTCATGACGTCATTCATTATGATATCATTCTACACATCACATAGTTGATTATGACGTCATATGATGGGTTGATACTCTGGGAAGGTGAATTAAGAGTTGGTGTGGAACATTAATAACCACAAACACACAGTGACATATAAATGGACCTTTCCAGCTTTAGCTATGCCCCGCCCATCTCTATCTAAGCTCCACCCACACTTCGCTCGTGGTGGGATCGATCGATCTCTGAACTTCCTGACTATGAATTTTCAGAAAAGAGGTAAGTTGTTGGATATTTTGAAAGTAATTTGACTGGATGCCTATGGCAGCAACAGCGCCCAGTAAAATTAGCCTGGCTTATTCGAATCATCCATAACGTCATGATTCTGACGTCAGAGGTCATGATTATGACGTCAGCACACACGTCGCGTAGTTGATTATAACTTCATATGATTGAGTGAGGAACTGGATTCATGAATTGCTTAAAAGCCTGTTACGAATGAAATTTATATATTTTAATCAAAAGATAGATTAATGCTTTCCCTTGTTTGGATCGCGGCTATTCTGAAAAAAATCGTCTATCCCTCTACAATCAGGAAAATAATTAACATAGAAATTCCATTTAAAGATTATATCGGCAGGGTTATAACTATCTCTAAATTGTATTTGACTGCTTTGGCGTATTATATAAGAGTGCATACTACAAGTTTTTTGACATTAACCCTTTAAGGACGAAGCCGACCAAAACCGGCATCTGCGGTGGTCTTGGAGAATGTCCATTTGCAGGCCAAGAGAAGACTATTTTTTTTAATTTACCACTGAAATGACTGGCGCGATACACGAGCCAGTCATTTCAATGGTAAATTTTAAGAAATGGTCTTCTCTTGGCCTGCAAATGGGCATTCAATAAGTAAATATTTTCGTTTTTTCAACAAATTTAGTCATTAAAGAGTTACGCTAAAAGTTCAAAAAGTGGGCTTTTTCTCAAAGATCGATACCTCGGTTCCTTGACTAAAGGGTTACGGTGTCAGCAATGGCGAGTGACGCGATGTAAGTAGAGAGACGTATTTTTGTCAAATAGCGGAAAGACCAAAACTACAAATAACCATCCACATTGCCAGCAGTAGCGGATTATAATAGGGGCAGCGGGGTATTTGCCCCCGGCCCCGTATCTTGACCAGGTCCCAATTTTTTCTATCAAACATTTTTTGAGGGAATAATACGTTTTATGCAGTTTCTCTTTTTACAAAAGAGAATAACTTTCTGGACGTGATGCCCAGAGAGCTATTTTCGTGTGTTAAGAGAGAACCTGCATAACAGGATATTCTAGAAACTTGGCGATTGGTTCTATTTTTAGATATTTAATTTCATTTTTTAGTTCATTCAGGGTTTTTTTTATCCAGTCCTGTTTTCACAACTGAACGACTCCAAAAATTGAGTGAACAAAAAAAAAAGAAATTAAATAGCTAAAAAAGAATAATTTAACAGCCAACTGATGGTCCATAATTGCCTCTGTAAATGCAGGAGATGCCATCTGCGAGCATCTAGATTTCAAAATTTTCCGGGGAAGAACAACCAGAACACCCCCCCCCCACCTTTTGGTTTGCCTTTCGCCTCCACCTAACTACACACATATTCTTTGTCTCCCTACCCCCCCCCCCCCCCCCGGCCCTGGCAAGGCTTAATCCGGCACTGATTGCCAGAAAGCTTTCTGCCTCCCAATGGACTAAGCTTTTCAATTAATCTTTTCATGCATAATTTATTGGGGTTTATGTTTATGCACGCACGCACTCACATCGCTCATTTGCAGTAATTGTCCACTCTGGGACCCCTGGTGCATTCGATATGGTCCTGCACATGAAGTTCAGGACATATCATGGGAAAAGAATCCTTCTAAGCATCTATTTGGCCTTACTTATATTTTCTTTCTTGCAAATGACGTTTCCACTGGATCATCCGTCATATGACGTCATAATCGTATAGAATGGCATCGCAATCAATGATGTCGATATGACGTCATGAATAGCGTAGATAAGTAGGTCACGAACGCATAATTGAAGACCGGCTATGCGTTGTTGTACGAATTGTATGTCTTTACTATTTAATAAATTTCCTGTTGAATATTTTGTAACTAATTTGACTGGATGCTGTTACTGCCAGTCAAATTAGTTACAAAATATTCAACAGCTTAACTGTATAGTTTTCAGAAAATTGATCGTCAGGGCATTCGGGGATTGATCAATCCCTACACGGCGTCGTATGGGCGGGGCATAGATAGAGATGGGCATGGCATAACTAAAACTGGAAAGGTCTATTATTCAATAGGAACAAGTTTCTTCACAATCTGTCTAGCAGAAAGATCCTGACTAGAATCAAAAAACTAATGAATGCGCAATAAACTAAGCAATAATACGCAAACGGAAGGTTGGGCCTATAGCATTGTCACCATTACGACATAGCTGATTCCATCGTGCGCGAGATTTATTTCTAGTCCACATAGCTTGATCGAGAGTCTTTGCGGACGAATACCTGATGGTGCTGTAAGAAAGGTATTGGAAACAAGGCATTTTAGAAGCATATTGTTGTTCCCAAGAGTCTTCCAATGAAGAGATATTTGCAAAAGCTATAGTAGCAATACAAAAGCCAAATATCATCTCATGACACCAACCAGGTGGCCTTGTCTAGAGGCATAACTTGGCGTCTGTATGGAACGCTTCTTTAACTAGGTCATTAATAATATGTCACGTGATGGATAAGCCATCAGTCGATCAAGATATCATGAGAGGGGGTTAAAAGCGTGAATTGAGTGGTCAGCTCATGGCTTGTCATCATACTACAGCGTTCTCTGCACGCGTGTACCACATGCTGGTTTCTGACGACTACCCTACGCTACAATAATTAACCCAAATTAGACGGCAGTTACAGTGGATGTACGATTGTGCGCGAGTGCGTGCGGGTGTGTGTGTGTGTGTGTGAATATGCGTATTAA
This sequence comes from Chaetoderma sp. LZ-2023a, assembly GCA_034401795.1. Lineage (NCBI taxonomy): Eukaryota > Metazoa > Mollusca > Caudofoveata > Chaetodermatida > Chaetodermatidae > Chaetoderma > Chaetoderma sp. LZ-2023a. The sequence goes on along the minus strand of CM067371.1, from coordinate 68,005,188 downwards.
GTATATACGTCTTCGGGACGGAGTCCCATTTATTCACCTCACTGTGACATCATCTGGACATTATCGGCATCTTTAGCGGAGATACCCGATGAAGGTTTTCAAATTACTACCCCGTGGCTCTACATCTTGGTAGGTCTAGGCCAAACCCAGTGGCGTAGCAAGGGCAATCAGCGCGCGCACACGCGCACGCACGCACACACCTGCAATAAGTATCTGAAGGCCCCACACTCCTGGATGACAAACAAGGCAATGTTTAATGGCTCACTTTGTTCAATGCGTATTTGAGGAGGTTCGGGCGTCCTCCCTCGGAATTTTTTTTAATTTTGATGCTCTCGGAGGGCATCTCTTACATTTCCAGAGACAAGTGTTAGTCTTTGGTCGACTAAAACCCTTAATTTTTTTACCTATTTTCTCCGATAAAACTGGGGCACAATGAAGCGTACCACACCAAATTGCTAAATGTAGATACATTATCCACATAACCATTTAAGAATGAAGTCATTGGATGAATTGTAAGAATGTCTGTCACACAGATACAAGTAGGCCTAATCTGTTAATTATTTTGTCACTATTTAGAGTGGAAGCTGTTGTTACCTAAGGTAATTAAATACCAAGTAAAAATATTCAACCATAGCCGTGGGAATATGATTTAGTTAATTCGAATATAACTGTACTTTCTCAAAGAATTTGTCGGTAAAATTATATTTGAACAAATTACAGAGCTTCTTACTGGCATTGCGCATAAAATAAGAACTACTAAAACAAGTGCATTTTATTTAACAATATTGAACATTTACTTTTCCTTCAAATTCTACTCTGTAATCATGGAACCAAAGCAACAAAACTAAAAATAATCAAAATAAGACACATACAGCTAAATATTTTCAAGCTAACATGATTTGAAACTGCAGTTGCCTAGGCATGATGGTTCCAAGACAAGTTAATTTCAAAATATATATTCATGGCATTATTTCCTACATCAGTCCCTCTCCCTCTCCCTCTCCCTCCCCCACCCCACCCACCACCACCACGAGACAGGGGCCATTGGAATACGATGGACAGACAGACAGATGTGGCGAGCACATACATACACATTGTCGGGTTGGTTGGTGGGGTGGGTGTTGCGCAAACATACGCATCGTCAGGTAGTCATGGTAACTCTCAGCACGATTCACAAGAATTGCACGTGAATTGTAGGTATGAAACGTTGCATTGGCAATACAGTTAAAAGAAGAGACAAAATGGCATGCTGGCCACTAGCATCACCACCTGGCTTTCATACTTTCATACTTTCTTTCGTGTGTGTGTAGGCGCATTAAACGGCGAAAAAATATTAGACAAAAGAATAGCCACTAATCTCAGTTTCACGGCAATCAAAAACACGCTTATATAAGTGCCAAACAACACACAAGTTAATGAGTTTTCCTTATCTTTCTTGATTTTGATACGATGAGCGTGTGCCTGTAGGTTACATGGTTTGATGAGACTGCGGGATATAAGAAGGATGCTGAGGAGCGGGGACGAGGTGTAAAAGAAAGTATGGCCATACAAGTTCACGTTCAAATTAGCGCTTCATGTTCTATATCCTATCTCATCCCAAAGATAACTGTTGATCATCTGTAAGCCGCAGCACTGGGTGACAACATCAATGGATGAATCCAGTTTTAGCCCATCATTAACTAAGCTCCACCCACACCTCGCTCGTGTTGGGATGGATCGATCCCTACACTCCTGACTATCAATTTCCAGAGAGCTATACAGCTAAGCTGTTGAATATTTTGAAACTAATTTGACTGGATTGCCTATGGCAGCAACATCGCCCAGTCGAAGTAGTTTCAAAATATTCAACAGCATGTTTATTAAATGATAAAGACATATAATTCGTGCAACAACGCTTAGTCCGTCCTCAATTAAGCGATCGTGACGACCTTAGCTACGTCATGAATAGGCAGCAACATCACTCAGTCAAATTAGTTTCAAAATATTCGAATAATGGGGTGATCTATTTCTAGATATGCCCGCACATTTCTAGCTACGCCCCGCCCACTTTTACACGTGTTGCAATCGATTTCATACTTTGAAACCTGAATCCACAGAACCTAAATTTCAATGTAACTTTACAGGTCACCTGTTGAATATTTTGAAACTAATTTGACCGGGGACTGTTGCTGGCTATGGCAGCAACAGTTCCCAGTCCACTTAGAAATATTCAGCAGAATGCTTATTAAATTGTAAATTTATCAAACATACAATTCGTACACTAGTGACAGACACATAGAGTTTTATGATTGAGGCGTCAGCTAACTAGTGATGTAATTTATACATCGATCATATGACGTCATAATCAACTACGCGACGCGTATGATGACGTCATAATCACTTACAGCATGAATGACTCGATAGTCAGCAGCAGCACCAAGTCCAATGAGTTTCAAATTATTCAACAGCTTACCTGTATAGTTTTCTGGAAATTGATAGTCAGGGAGTTCAGGGATCGATCGATTCCAACATGTGCGAGTTGTGGTTGGAGCGTAGCTAGAGATGGGTGGGTCATAGCTAAAACTGGAAAGGTCATTTGAGTTATAAAACCATCTCAGATTACCTTTGACACTTTGAATATCAAAGTTGGTAATTAATATCTATATTTTCTCATATGAATCTACATTTGCAGGCCAGGAGAAAAATATCTTTGAAAACTGGCCATTAGAGTAACTACACTAGTGAGTTTTCAAAGTATTTGCTTCTCTTACCTTTCAACTACAGCAGACAATATTCGGCAAGCTTAACCGTTACACAGTTTAGGCTAAGACAGCCTCAGATCCAGAGTATTAAAGCTGTATTTGTCAACTCATATGTGAGACTAGTACATATGGTACATTATTTCGGTTGCTCTAAACACGTGGCCTATGACAGTTTGATATGCATATTCCAGGTGTCGGTGTTCATAGACAATTTATGATTTTCTCTGTCAGAGAATCTATAGCATCCATCTGCATTTCCCAATTTAAAAAAAAATCATTATAAATATAAATTGACTTTATTTTGTTAATGCATATGACGTCTGCGTTGTTTTACAACCATATCTTATATAGATTTAATTTGGAATTAATATATAATAATGGCAAATAACACTATGTCCAGGATCTGGTGTAGTGTATAGACCAACTATTGCAATTGCAGATGAAGTTTTATGAAAAATATGATATTGTATTGTACTTTAATTAGCATATGTCATATCCCACCATCCTTACATCATAGACGAAGCTCTGCGATGTACAAGATGCCGCACGCATTTATTAACTGTTTTATATGCTTTAACAATTCCTTCAAAACAATTGAAACATGCGGTATACTGTTTCAGCGTATGTAAAACCCTGCAAATGTGATTTATAAACACAATATCGTCTTGTTTCCTCCTTTCACAAATCATGTTATAGGACAATACTTTTGGAACACCATAAATGTGGTAAAACAGTTACGATGTATGTAGTCTGCTCTTCTAAAAAGAGAGTTTTTTCAGTTTTATTGGCCAAATGAAATCGTGAAATACTCTAACTCAGGGGAGCAAATGAGTAGATGTTTTGCAACTGTGAATTTGAGCATATTCTATCTTCAATGAGCATGACAAATTTGGTATTACCACTGAAAGGATACTTTTTCACTGGGCCTAAATTCCATCACATAAATAAATAAATAATATTGAATGTAAATGGGCGTTTCCAGTTTTATCTATGCCCCACCCATCTCTAGCTAAGCTCCACCCACACTTCACCCGTCTTAGGATCGATAGATCACTGAACTCCCTGACTATCAATAACCAGAAAACGATACAGGTAGGCTGTTGAATATTTTGAAACTAATTTGACTGGGTGCTGTTGCTTCCTATAGCAGCAACAGCACCCAGTCAAATTAGTTTTAAAATCCTCAACAGAATGCTTATTAAATAGTAAAGACATAAAAGTCGTACAACAACGCTTAGTCCGTCTTCAATTAAGCGTTCGCCACGTACTTATCTACGTCATTCATTACGTCATTGATTATGACGTCATCCTACACGTCACGTAGTTGATTATGACATCGTATGATGGGCGGATAAACTGGAAAGGTCCATTGTACTTTACCGAAGTCCGTATCTGTCAGAGTATAGGCGCCATAATAAGTGCATGATAGATGACTTTAGAGTATGATAAAACAGCACGTCCGTTTCTGTCTTATCCTTAGCTCTGTGACTAATTTCATGATCAAACAATGCGCAATATTTATTCAAAGGACGAATATTGATACCAAGTTGTTGTGTAAGAATACCGGTAATGAACACATCATCTATCCAGAAATAACTCATTTTAGAAGCGACTTGATACAAAGTGTCCATCGTTAAGTTGTTGTACAAAACTGCTGCGCCTGCGCAATAGGGCGGAAATACTTTTAAGGGAAACTCGTATTCGGATATGCACCATTTTTCACTTCCACTGCGCATGACTGGTGCATCGGTCCATTTAGAGCATGCTATTAATGTATCATCTCGACTGTAAAAGATTTTTAGATAGTCGATTAATTTTCTCATTTGTCTTAGTCCAAGAAATATGTCGTCGTCTAATTTTAGTATGTAGTGTCTTTGGCTGCAATATGTCATACTCCATTTCATAGCCGTCAATGCTTTTAATGTCATGTTAAAATAAGAATCTATAAAGCCAGCAACGACAAGATCTCGATGCTGACGTATCTCATGTCGAAGCCTTTTCAGAGTTGGTTTATCTGTGACATAACCGGTAATAAAAACCAGAGTTGCATTCAGAGTACTCAAATGTTCTTTTTTGCCCCAAGTCTCTCTAATGGCCTGTCGGCGCTCAAAGTGCGCAGCGCCTGAATGGATGTATATAAGCAGGTCGCCTGGATCGCGACATATGTTCTGATTTTTCACATAAAACCGCATTGTTTCCAGTGTCTTTTGAAGATCTACCGGTTTAGTATCTTTGTAGAAGGTGCAATTGGTTTGCCACTTACGAGCAATCAATTCAGTATCTGCTAATAAATCTCTGGTTTCTTTATCTTTGTCCGATTTGGCATTATTATTATTATTATTATTTTTATTATTATTATTATTATTATTATTATTATTATTTTTATTATTATTATTATTATTATTATTATTATTATTATTATTATTATTATTATTGTTGTTGTTTTTCTCGGCACCAATGGAGTTGGCGGATTTTCCAACTGGAACGTTGTGACTATTTTGATCATTGTCATTAATCTTATTTTTCTCAATACTATCATCGCTAGACTTTCTATCGCCACTAATTAGATCGATATCAGGATCCCATGGCATTTGCTTCGCCTTGTCATCGTCATAGTCTTTCTCATTGACACCACCCACCGCTTCCATTTCTTTCGCTAGCTCTATATTGTTCTCGCCGGATTTCTTCTTTTCCTGAGATTTACTAGGAGATGAATTACTAGGAATGTATTTGATCTTTTGTTCACCAGCTAAAATAACCGATTTAATATCTTTTCCCCCGTTACTTGCTCTATTTGTGTCACTTCCGGAAACATCGTCGCTGTTAAACATTGAGGTCAGATTTGAAAGTGTCTCTCGTGCATGCTCGGCTGGGTTATCCACGTTAACAGACCAAATTTGGAATGTTCTAAATGACTGCATTAACACAATCATTAAGCTCGCAAAACCAACCACCAATAACACCTTGCTGTAGCGACGAGTAAGCCAAATCATAGCCATATTTTCAAATAAGATAAGCTATAGAATTTTGATGAAGACATGCTGTGTTTACATCATTACACGTTTCGCGAGGCTGTTGGTGATTGAGTCTGAAACAAACAATATTCAATGATTAAACATTAGTCAGGGTGGCTATAACCTGATTAAGGCTTCCCTCATATTTTATTATATTTTATTTTTAGATTCATACCACTAACCATTTTTAGAAATTTTGAGATGTCATCAATAATAAGACGGATGGTTACGTTCTCATTGTTGCTTTTCAAACTATTCATTATATGAGGACTACTTTACTGCATATATCAACTACTAGCCATTAGAGTACTATATCTGTTCGATATGAAAATATACTTATATAGATCGATATATTCCTCAGCAAGACTGAACGTAATTCGCTATAGCACAGCAATGGGTTCTCTAGCTGGAGAGATAATCTGGTTGTTGGACTCCAGAAATAGACCTTGCCGGAGGAAAATGGTAAAAGGGCGAATGTGGTATCACTAGGAGCACAATTTCGAGTTCTACAATGTGTCCAAAATCCCAAAAAGTCCACTTTTGGCGAAACAATTTTATAGCAATACATTTTATTGGTATGTAAGCCGTGTAGAGTCATCATTTGCTATCGTGGTATGGATTGGGCATCTATAAAGATTAAATTACACATACCAAAAAGCCTACAATTGCAGGAGGCTATTGTTTCTCCAAATAATTAAATTGTTATGTAATCCCGTGACGTTAAGGATATTTTATCGATCAGAATATAGAGGACGGCAGGCAGCGCAGGATGCGGGCATACAGGGACGAGCCACCCTCTCAGACCGCGCGTGCATACTGTCATGTGTCAAGCTATTTTAGGAATGCATTATCTCGTATTATTATGAAACAGTAGAGAATTCGCCGTCGGCTATTGTAAGTGTATTAGGTATTGCGTTTTTAGATTTTGCATACACGTATCTAGACCTATGCTAAATAATAGATTTCTACAAAATTGTCTCAAAGGCAGCTGTTAAATTAAGATGGTTGTTAAATCAAAAGAATGATTACTGTATAATATGTCACAAATAAACTATGCGTATGCCTTATAAAACGGCTGGAAATGTAAAAAGAAATTTATAAGTGGCCATACTTGCGTAAATGCCACCTGTCTTTTAAGACAAAAAGTAACAGTTGCTTAAGACACGTGGTTGACAGGCTGTATGATTTAAAGAATCACGAGAATGAGTTAAAGAATCGCGAGCATGATTTAAAGAATCACGAGTATGGTTTAAAGAATCACGAACATGATTTAAAGAATCACGAGTATGATTTAAAGAATCACGAGCATGATTTAAAGAATCACGAGTATGATTTAAAGAATCACGAGCATGATTTAAAGAATCACGAGTATGATTTAAAGAATCACGAGTATGATTTAAAGAATCACGAGTATGATTTAAAGAATCACGAGTATGATTTAAAGAATCACGAGCATGATTTAAAAAATCACGAGTATGATTTAAAGAATCACGAGCATGATTTAAAGAATCACGAGTATGATTTAAAGAATCACGAGCATGATTTAAAGAATCACGAGTATGATTTAAAGAATCACGAACATGATTTAAAGAATCACGAGTATGATTTAAAGATTCACGAGTATGATTTAAACAATCACGAGTATGATTTAAAGAATCACGAGTATGATTTAGAGAATCACGACTATGATTTAAAGAATCACGAGTATGATTTAAAGAATCACGAGTATGATTTAAACAATCACGAGTATGATTTAAAGAATCACGAGTATGATTTAAAGAATCACGAACATGATTTAAAGAATCACGACTATGTGGCCACAAAACATTTTGCTAAAGAGATAACTTATATTAATCCACCACATGTCTTTAATTACCGTTTTTGTGCTCTCTAAAGGGATTGTTTAAAACAGGGATAATCGCTCAAATATAAGCTTTGACTAGTCCAAGGTGATTCTGACTATTGCAGCAAACTTTTTGTCACTGTCTTTCAATGTCTCCCATAACCAGCTCGTATACACAAAAACATTACACACACTTCTTCTAGCTGAGACAGTTGCTAGATAAAAAACATTCTCATAAATATAGGATTCTAGTTTCCAATTACGTGATGTGTTCGTTTATATCATAATAAATACGCCATGAATGACGTAGCTAAGTTCGTCACGAATTCCTAATTGATGATGGACTAAGCGGTGTTGTACGAATTGTTTGTCTTTACTATTTATTAAAAATTATGTTGAATTTTTTGAAAATAATTTAACTGTGATCTGTTGGTGCCATAGGCAACAACAGTTCCCAGTTGAATCTGTTTCAACATATTCAGCATCATACCTGTGTAATTACCTTGATATTGGGATTCTGGAAATCCATGGTTCAAAGTACATATAATGTGACTGGAACTTATAGTGTGTCGCGAAAAGTAGTTGAGTGGGAATTTTGAGTAGATTCTTGCAAACCATATTTTTACACTTAATATATCATAAGCTTATGAGAAAATGTCGTTGTCATTCTGTTTGTGGCCATCTTGGTATAGCCTATTAGCGGTAATCTTGGAATTTCACATACGAAATGCATATTTTCCTCAACATCTCATGATGCTTTTCCAAATTCAGTTGCATAAATCTGTTTTATCAATTCCATGTCATTTCTATTACATTACATGATTAAAATGTAATTTCAGATGACTGCCAAATACAAAATGGGTGCCATAACCATCATTAAATATCTCATATCCCAATAAATCGCTAAAATTTGTTGCTGAAATTTGACTTCCAAAATCTTTTCTTAATATTTCAAGTCTCTTTACCAAATTTAAAATATAAACAAGATACAAATTATACACTATAAAATTTCTTTATGGAAACTTTAGCAAGGTTAAAGGGCATTATCTGGTAGATATAAATATATTTTTTTATTCTATTTTATTTTGGTAACGCAATGGTCCCGATGTATTGTTACTGGATACTATTTTCTATGCAGATATTCCCGACCAATCACCCATATTCATTAGCATTTTTTATGTAAATATGTGTGCGCATTGCAGTTTCTTCGCAAGAAGAATTATTTTAAATACGAAACATTCCTTTTGGGAAGAACTGAAAACAATCTTAAATATGTCTAGACAGTTTGAGAATTCCAGACGAAATACTGGCGCCACAAGTTCTATAATCCCCGTTGCTCGCAAGACCTCAAAAGATTCTCGCCGCGGAGGATGCAACCCGCAAAAAATTATAGGGACGCTTCAAAGAAATCGGCTTCTAACATAACCACAGCATATCATTTATGGCACGCATATTCGATCTGAGTCAACGAATCACGGCGGTAATCGGATGCGAATACTCTTATATTCTCTGCGAAACGGTAGTGAAATATGCCGTCAAATTCGTTTTTACGTTTATAATATTTTTGGAATTTCTAATTCCCATCTTCTTGGCTATTGAGTGTCCGTGTTTATAAGGATCAAAGATCAAATGTGAGTATTGACACATTAGAAGCAGTTTACACTCTTAATTCCGTATATTAAATTTCTATATTTATCAGGTTTAGCAAATTTATATGTAGACGGTCTGTGTGGGATACAGTCAACCCTGTCTATAATGGGCACCGTATGGACCAGTAAAAGTGTTCACTGGAAGCTCTAACTTGTGCATGACAGGCGCGCACTTGGTTTGAGAAAGGGACAAACTATCTACGCTCCTATTGACAATATAAATGCCAAGGTAGATAACCCAGATGAAAAAGACTCACTCCACGCTCTTGCAGCTATCTACTCTCTTTCAGTTCGACAGGGGGGAGAATACTGAACCGTTAGTTACACAATTTGAGCTGGGTACGAGATCTACAACTTCTAAGTTGAAGAGTATACCATTAACCGCATTAGAGTTACTGTCATGTAATATCATAGGCACGCCTAAGCCTAAAGTAAGACCTCATTATCCAGAATTTTAACCTTTCCAATACACATAGCGCGAAGCCTGTAGCTGCCAAGGAAGCAACATCAGGGATATCTAGTGAACTTTATGCGGCAAGCATTGATGATGGGATAACGAGGTCCAGAATGATAATGATAATGTCCCCGAGCAAAGTACACTTGGTCCAGATAGAAAAGTATCGAAACATTGTCTACCAGTTGGGCTGACTACAATTCGGCGATAAACACAGAACCAACAACAAATCAACAGACACACTTGACCAAGTACTAACTTTACCTCTTATCAATGCACCAGCATATGAATGGCAGAAATTGACAACGTTCCTTCTGTAGCTACACAACCTGAATCAACTTGTCACAAAAGATATTCACCATAAAACAGTATGTGTTTAGCTTGATATGGAATTATATAAAAAGAGTAGTTAAGCTTGCCTACCTGGATCCATCCTAATATACAAATAAATGATTTCAGTATCCAGGTTATTTCCATACTGGCCCGTGCGCTACAGTTTCTTGGGCAAACAGTTGATAGCAGTGATCTGGATGAAGCATGAGAGCAGGCAGACATGTACAATGATGTGACTGCTATGCAGATCACAAATAGTAAACATTATAATCGCGCTATATAATACCACAAAGTAACCTTCCAGGTATTGATTGATCTTTCCTTGAGGCTATTTTTAAGAACCCAACTGACTAGGCAGAACTACAAGATAATATGCAGGACTTAGCAGACGCCTGCCGAATGAAGAACAATAGTGCCCGAGCTCATCAAGCGCTGGTAGCTACAATTACGAAACTCAGTATTAGGAAACTAATGGATGAGTTTGATGCTTCAAATGACAAGTATCCTGTTTTTATGTGGACTCGAATGTGCATGCGCCAGGTTGGCACAGTGCTTAGCTTCCTTTAAGTGGCTCGACAGCAGCAGTGGGATTTAGACTTGGCATCATTAGAACAGTTGTGTTGGTTCTTTGCATATAATGTCACAAAGGTGATGGAAGAGTATCTGGTATCACCACAAACCCAAAAGTCCGAAAGAGGTATTGCCCAAGTACACCTGAACTGACACGACTTTCAGCTGAGTTTTGTAGGAGTATCAAAGGTTGCAAGCACTTCACATCACCATATGACAGACAGCAAAGTGAACTGGCAAGAGAGGTATATACGACAACTCAAGAAAGTACTATCCATCGCAAATCCATTTACAGTAGCAGAGTTTGAAGATGGAACTGAACTTAAGTTGTTCAATTTGATGACAAAAGCCATTTTTCCTGAAAGTGTAACAGAAAGTATACTTGAAACAAAATCACGAGGAGAAAGTGGATACAGATTGCTTATAGAAGAACGGCTCTGTGGAAAGAAAGATTTATGGGAGAAAAGGTACACGGCGAAAGTTCTTGGATGGAGTGCTGGTTGTAAGCTAATAAAGACTTCCAATTACATCAGAGCAGGCCGGTCTGTGGGCATCCATGGCATGTGTTGTGGTAATTGCCAAGTCATTAGGGGAAATTGAAGTGAAAGCGGACATTGGGACATACGAATTATCAACCACCAATCCAATCTTGATGACACCTGATGGCAGACTCCACCCATGGCAAGGCAACGCACAATTCCTATACCAGTTAGGGATTCTAGTGGCAATACCAGCAGCAGCAACCAACCCAGTCTTGGAGAACTCCAATGGACAGTTAGAGATTCCTGACTAGGCATACATTCTGTTTGATGCAATGGCAGTTGTCAATGAATTAGTGGTATTAAAATCAATAATTAAGAACTGTAATGGTTTGGCCAAACAGTCTGTACAGGCAAAAAATATGACGGCACAGGGATATATGTGCAGCTATGTCGTGCGTGATGACTATAATGTTAAATCTGATCTGAAGGAATCTAATGAGGAAACTCGACACAGGAGGTAAATCAGCTGACCCGCCTTTTACAAAGCAAATTATGCAAATCCCATACGTGATTTTTGACACTTTTATCAGCATTACGAAGACGAATGACCTATAAACACTGTAGGTTTCACAAATGTTGGTAGATATTCCAACTTACCAATTACTACGGTAACATGTCTAGGTGTCCAGTCAAATCAAATCAGACACAAACAGGTTTTATGGTATTTCAAAGACAAGCAGACACTATGCTTATAGGTTATGCTGCTGGAGTATCGAAATCAGGTTTAAACATCCATATGTGTTCCTCAGATACGGACGTAATGGTATTAGCCGTTTCTATGCAGCCGTATTTGGATTCAGAAGCAACATTAAATATGTGAACTATTGAAGTGTCACATTGTACGATTACAGCCCATTTATAATGCACTAATGGGCTTACATGCTATGAGTGGTTATGACACAACAGATCACATTCATGGGAAAAGCAAAAGTGTATAGTGAAATGCATTTCTTACAGCTGATACTAATGTATTAGTGCACTGGCTGGCTTAGGTATGGACGATGAACCCAGTGATTCAGTACTTACAGGATGTGAGAAACCTGTCTGTGAGTTGTTTAATACAATGAGGATAACACACATAATCAACAGAGCTATAGTGGTCTTACTTCCTGGCACGAAAAGATAATCAGGGAATTCAAAAGCGTCTACCAACTCAAGATACCATTCATGAGCATACAAGAAGGGCACACTTATAAAGTTGAATTTTGCGGCAGGTTTTTGTTGCTAGACCCAGTAAGCTTGATGCCACTGCATTGGGCTGGTCACACGATCTAAATGATGAGTTTACGCCAATTGTCTCGCGACTTCCACCAGCACCAAGATCCAGTTAATACAATTAGTAATATTTGGCTGTCAGAGAAAGGGAAATGTCGTGGACGTTGCTCTTGCAGAGATACCAACCAACATCAATGGCACTGAGTTATCCAAATTTGAATCCAACCATGAAATGTGTACATGCATTGGACAAGTAGCAAATGACTCTGACTCGAATCTGAATGAGATGGAAGATGATTAAGTAAAGTTGAATTATTATCATTGTGCAACCATAGTGTTTATTGCTACAGTTAATGGTTACGGTTATAATATCCTAATAAATATATATATATATATATATATATATATATATATATATATATATATATATATATATATATATATATATATATATATATATATATATATATATATATATATATATATATATATATATATATATAAAATTTATTAGATAACACGAACCTTAAGCAACCGCCATATTTGTAGAACTCTTGGCTTCAAAAGATGGGGATTCTATTATCACGCTGATTATTTTGTGAGCAATTTGACTGAAAGTCGTTGTTTCATAAGACAGGCTCCGGGTGTATACTGAGCACTTGCATGTCTTTAGAAAGCAATCAAATGGCCAATTTTACAGGATGCGTGATTCTTTTTGAATGCGAAGTCCCCTTCTACTACATACAATAGAATTAGTAACAATGGCGACCGAGAATTACAACAGATATTCCGGCTACTTATTGGAGCTTCACATTAAGCAATAAATTTTCACTATTTATCGGGATATGAGAACTTTAAATACTGGTTATAGAAGTCATTTTGGATCTAGTAGCAATCTTGAATTATATTTTATTCATACGATACAATAGAAATGACTTGCAATTCAAAAAGACAGATTTCTACAGAGATTTGAAAACCCCATTGAAATCTAAAAATATTGTTGCCAATAATCTATCCAATATTCCTACTCAATTACACAAGTGTGCGCACTAGAAATTGGCGGGGAATGGTTGGAAATGGATCCCTCTATCTCCAAGTGTCATTTCATTAGCGTTGTGCATAATGCTCCAGAACGCAGAGGCAACGGCCAGAAGAAAGCTAAACATCATGAGGAAGCTGGCAGGAACAAAGTGGGCTGCCAATGAAAGGATCCTCAAGACCATCTACCCAGGTGCCGTACGACGACACCTTGAGTATGGATCCAGCTCATGGATGACAGCAGCTAAATCTCATCAACAGAACCTCGACAGAGTACAAAACCAGGTACTGCGCATCATCACTGGTGGAATGAGATCAACACCAATAGAAAAAATGGAGCAGACAGCAGGCATCCCCCCCCCCACTTAGCAAAGGAAGGGAATGCAAAGCACTGATCCAAGCTGCAAAGTTCAAATCGTTCAACATTCACCCGATGAAGATCAGGCAAGCACAGCTGTCATCAGGAAGACTTAAAAGATCAAGTTTTGTGAAAGAGACAAAAGCACTTCAAAGGAAACACCAAGAAATGTTGCCAGCACAAATAGAAGACCCAAACCACACCCTTCATCCTCCACCCTGGGAAAACAAACTAGAGAGCATAGCTATTCGCACCACAGTAACCCCATCTCACAACCAAAGATGAACACAGTGATGTGAGCGAGAAGGCCCTGACCCTAGCCATGCTGGAAGAAATGTACCCTCAGGAGACATGGATAAGGATCTACACAGATAGATCAGCCAAAGATGCAATTAGGAACGGAGGTGCCGGACTGCACATACAGTATCCAAACGGACAACATGAGTCAGCTGCAATACCGACAGGCAAACACTGCACAAACTACAGAGGTGAAGTCGAAGCCCTAGTTCATGCAGCTAATACCATCAGCAGAACAGCAGACCCTATTGCACAGATTGTCTTTTTATCTGAAGCCCGCTCCGTCCTTGAGGCTATCATCAAAGGTAAGCGGCCACAACTTGAAGAAGCACTACAAACCATCAAATGCTTTCGGATAGCACTGCAGTGGATCCCCTCACACTGTGGAGTCCAAGGAAATGATGAAGCAGACAAGATGGCAAAGGTGGGTGCAGAAGAGAATCAGACAGAAAACATGATTACCCATACAGAGATGAAGACTATCATGAAGTCACTCTATAGAACACCTCAATCAGAAGATGCCTACCATCATCTCTCGAGGCCAGAGCAAGTTACCATTTTTCGTCTCAGAACTGGACACAACAAACTAAACCAACACATGTACAGGCGGTTCCACCTTACGACATCACCCGCTTGTCCCTGTGGAGAAGCAGAACAGACCACAGAGCACATACTTCAATGTTGCAGTACGTATCAGCTGCTGAGAGAAGAGATCTGGCCTTTGTCAACCTCTTTTCTTGAAAAGCTGTATGGGTCTGTGGAAGAACTGCAGAAAACCACAGATTTCATCTTGAGAACGGCTCTCCAAGTGTGATACCAGCGATCGAAAAGAAGAAGATCCCTCTATTGCCAGTTTAAGACAGACTGATCATCACGTGGCTGTTCCTTAAAGCTAGTGAATTTCCACGTGCTAATCTATGCATGTGCAACACTCATTGTGAAAAAATGACGAGAACACACAGGTACTCTTATGAGAGTGACGATGATACATGATTGCTTGAGACAACAATGATGTTTATATGGACATCAATTTGTAACCAATGGCTATCACTACCCTGTCGTCGTTATCGATGGCGCTTGATTATTAACGCTAAGAACTTATGGTTCACCTCCTATAAACATAGATCAATAACAGATATACTACGGTAATCAGATCCAATCATGAAATTGTGCTGGAATGCCGCTGCTGGAGCATTCGGTGTGCTAGCAAGGCCAAATCCCGGTTTCTCAACTACAAGAATTGCCAGGGACTGATCAGAAGGAGATATAAGAATGTGCATCACTCTGTAGTACTGTCCTGTTCCGTCTCGTGTGCACTTTCATTTTTGAATACATACACATATTCGAGTACGATTTCGACCGATATATGTCCAGAAATGCGTGAGACTTGAGGGAAGAAATATAGGCCCTTTTTCTCTGCACCCGTCCCCTATAAGATTGTTGGAAGGAACTGCCCTTGTGTGTAGTCTTAAATTGCTATAGTATTCTAGACTAACTGTGCTAAATGTATTTTTGACTCCGATGTAGACGTCATATGTATAACAATATCTGCTTTAGCAGACACAGATTAAAGTCGAATCGCCTGTTCGCCACCCTCTTGATTCACAAGATAGCGGTTCACCTACATATGAAGTTCAGTCTTTTAAGTATGATAGATCGATTCTTTGACCCAAAAGATCTTTCCATAAACACCAGCTTTATTGATCTATGAACATTTGCAGCCGAGACATGGAGCAACAATGTGCTAGCAGTCCTCTCCACAAACTGGGATTTCGACAACATAGACATTGCCATGTCACGAGCATTCGACACAATTAAACGCTCAAAGATCCTAAATGTACAACGGCAGGCCAGTTGCAATGAAGATGAGCTGCAACTGGCGAGACTACTACTTGCATATACCATATATGTCAAGACAGTGAAGTCTGCATAGTTTGAGACAGTAATCGGCTTCCTGGAGTAAGAAGGCATATCATCTGTGCTTTTCACCTGCTACCTTGCTGCAGCATTGAAATATGGCCGGGAAAATTCCACACGACCAAAATCAGCCTCCCCAACCCCACCTCGTCCAAAAACCGCCGCCGCGGCCACCACCACCACCACCACCACCACCACTACCACCAGACCTTCACCCCAGTGTCCAACTGTGTATACCACTAGAGATGGAATATGCGGACAATGTAGACGAGGGAAAGAAACTCGTTGACAAATTACTCCGGATAGCTGCAAGCAAACTGAAAATGAGAATCTCTTTATGAATGAATACAAAAGAGAGTTCACCCACATATAGCTACCGACAAAGTCAACTTTAGACAAACTTGATGCCTGCCACTGCAAACACCTCACCATCATTGGACACAGAAAGCGGGACAGCATAATTTTCAACGATGTGTTATATTCAAAAACGTTTAACACACCGCCGCTGTCTGTTAAAGGCGCCCATCAAAGATCCTACACGTTTGGCCATATGCAAAGGCTACCAGACGACACACCCGCACAGCAAGAATTGGAATTCATCCTACATTCTATATAAAGTCGGTTGAGGTCGGGTGAGGACGTTATTTCATAAATCTGTTAACCGTGCTGCGATGTAACCTCGAGGAAACGGGACTATGTACACTCTGACCAGGAATGGACCTGAGGAATCTAAAGATTTTGGCTGAGGACAAGATATAGTGGTCAATAGTGAAGAAGAACTGACTGTTGCTGTAAAATGGTTCTACTACTACAGCGGCAGAATACAGTAATCATACATGCACATGTAGTAAAGAAGTTTCCATATAGCTGGCAGTTTGTAAATCTAGGGTGACTCTATGGGTTTCGGCTCAAATGGTAATTGGTTTTCTTATTCTGTTCTCAAAGTTTCCAAAGATGTCTAATTTAGCAAAGGCAGTATAAGAGATGCCTCTGCTCCTAATAGTGGTACTGCCACAGTTGACCCCAGTTCATATTGACCTCGTCCAATTCTGAACAGCTTCAGCATTCTCTATATAGGGTCGACGTGCATTCCAATCTATTTCGTCTGATATCCGTTTTGAAATAGTACGACTTCGATGTGAATTATCTCATGGTCGACACAAGTTTTAAATTTGCCACTCTTCTCTGTCCCTCTCTGCTCATTTAAAACGTTTAATACCAGGTAATAGGCCTAGAGGAATCAATTTCTAGCTATGCTCCGCCCATTTCTAGCTAAGCTCCGTCCCACTGTTGTACGCATGTTGGAATCGATTTATATACTTTGAATCCTGAACTTCCAGCATTAGTTCGAAAACTAACCAATTTACAGGGTTATTCTGTACATCTTGGTAGTCAATTTCAGGGTGGCAGTAGAGCGAATCACGTGGGCCATAATTACTGGGAGATGTTCAAACATCCGTACCTGGAGCTATTTACCGGAACACAGAATTATCCATCAATCCGGTTTCTAATAAGCACGAAAATTAATTCTATCACCCCAAATTATATTAACAAACATCTTTCATCACTTAAATGATAATCATATGTACTTTACATAAATTGCAAAAAGACTCATCAAAATGGTGATAATTATTACGCATTTGATCATGACAGTATCAGTAATAAACAGTCCCGGGTAATTTTATAGAAGGTTCTCTTACGTAATTTGCATATAAGCATACATAATTTTTCAACTTTCAGAATTTATTTGAACACGTGCTGTCGGCTCAGCTGCTAATTCCTAAATGCTATAAAGACGGATGTTTTGTCTATGTATGAAATACTCCATGTTATCCCAGTTATTAATATGCCTTCTCCTTGTAATATAATGAAAATAAAAATGTTAAAATACCATTATTACAGTTAATAATATAATCACCTGAATAATTATTTCTCTTTTGCCTGTGGTATAATGGCATCTATTGAAAGTAGTCCTGGTATTGAGCTAAATCTTAAGCGACAGAGACTGTACTAACTATGATAAATGCATTAAATGCCAAACAATTAGGAAAAGTGAAAAACTTCAGACGGGTACTGCAACATCCGTGACCAAATTTATTGAATTCTCAAAGGTTAGGAACGATGATATATTCTGGCGCATTGAACCTGAAATAAATGATATTAATTCGTTTCTAATTGGAATTGTGAATTGGTGAATAAGTATAAAAGCATTTATTTGAAGCGGGGTTAGACTCAGACACAGTAGACAAGTATAACGTTCAAAATTTGAAAACCCGTTTAGGTAACAAATTTGGGAATAGAATAGCTTTCTATCCCCAGTATGAAAGAAACAAGGTTGAATTAATATGCAGTTCTTCACTAACACTTGGGGAAATAATAACTCTTGTTGCTGAACTGAAAAATATAGAAGCATATTCAGAGCAGATGGCAGTAGATGCATGAGACTGACACGTGTACACAAGTCTTATATCACGATGCTATTGCAATAAGAAATGATATAAAGGATGCGGTAACGATTGAAACCCAACCTCTAAATATTTCAGATTTAACTATGGAAAAAGGCATCGTGCCTGACAAGTTGCAACAATTCTTGGGGTGTCTCATGCAGCCCCAAAGATCATTTGAAGACGGCAAAATGGCTTATCAATGATGATGCGCATTTAAATATGACTGGTTTAAAGGAGAGCGAGAAAAGACGTATTCTAGCTATTGGTCAGAATATTGTAACATGCAATACAAGGGGTAGGAAAAGGATACCCAAAATGTAGCTCTTGGCCTGGCAATCAAACGATGGTACGTGTTATGTTAAATCACCATGGTCATCGTATAAACTATTGGGAGTGCGAAGATATTGACACATATTGGGATCAAAACAGCTTGGAACAATTTTACACTACAGGGGGTTATTATCAAGCTATTCTTCCGAACAACATAGTCAGCGGAACATTTGTTCAAATTCCTGCAGACAATGCAGATTATTTGCGAGATACGCCTGATGGTAAGGACAGTGTTCATGTCATGAGCATGGCCTTGTATCAGGGCGGATTTGCAATAAACGCACCTGATTTAGTACGCCGTGAGCTGAGCAAGCGTGCAGTGAGAAAGAGAGCATTGCAGTCCGGTGAGACAAGGCTTTATCAGTTGAAGTCAACTAATAGAAACCCGGTACCAACATTCATCCATAAGGCTAAAGATACATTTTTTGGACAGAATGTCATAGAACAAGAGAAACCTCAAGGTTTGAACAAAGCATGGATGTTTATAAGAAAATATACCAACCAAACTAATTAATACCGAAGTAGCTCAATTACCAGATAGTCAATATGTCCCTGGATGGAGTGGATTTCATTCAGTAGTTACATTCCATGACTCTCAACCAACCCGGATTGGCTTCCCTGCATCAGTCAAAGAGTTAGACACTGTATATACTTGTTTGAAAAGCCTGAATAAAACATTCTGTGAAAGCCTGAAACAGTAGAATCCAATTGACGAAGGGCTTTACTGTGATGCTAAGCGCATACAGTGGGCTGTGCTCCCAGAATTGGATACTGTAGTCCTTCGGTTGGGTGGCTTCCATCGAGCCAAAAACTTTATTGGTTTGATTGGTAAGCGTTTGGCAGAATCAGGCTTAGAGGATCTATGTATTGAGAGTTACATCAGTGGAAGCACAGCTGCTGCAAAGATAATTAGTGGAACACACTATAATCGATCTATGAGAGCTCATAAATTGGTTCTTGAGGCATTTGAAAGATGGCAATGGACATCTTTCTTGGATTGGCTGCAGCAGCAGCAAGAGCTATTGGACAAAACGTGGATAAAGTGTATCGATGAAAAGAAAGCCATTTTGCTCAAGGAATTCCAGAAAGGGCACAATTGTGTATTTGAACAGCGAATGGAAATACATCAATCTATGGAACGTGGTGCTCCACTTTCATAACTCGATATAGCCAGGGTCATAACTCTGTTATTCGAAGGCGTGGTCACTTTATATTCATAGACCTAATAGATATTGCCTGAGGAAATATATCTGCCACATTTGGTTTTAATCTGTGGATAAATGGCGAAATGTGCCACAATTGTATTTTCCCCATATACTACAATAATTTGAAAATATAGCAAGAGCTATAACTCTGCTATTTGTGGGTGTGGCCTCTTTATCTTCGTAGCCCTAATAGATCATCCCAAAAAGAACATACCTGCCAAATTTGGTTTTAATCCATCAACAAATGGCGATACGTGCCACAATTGTTCACAGGCAGACGACAGACAAATCACGATTGTATAGGTTCACCCAGGTGAGCTAAAAATCCGCTCAGTGAATATGGCCCCGCCTGCTCAGCTTTAGTGCCGCCCTGCCATTAACTACTACGGTCTAGGGAATAATGACAGGTAGGCCAAAATTTGTTAGCTGAAAAAGTAAACGGATCCATTTTCTAGCCCCTTTGCTCAGCATGGGCACCCGGACTAAATCCCAATTTCAAGGTAACTATATAGGAATGCCGTTGGCTATTTTAAAACTAATTTGACTGAGTGATGTCGCTGCCGATGGCAACAGCTCTCAGTCAAGTTATTTTGAAAATATTGAACAGAATATTTATTAAATTGCAAAGCATTAAAAGACATAGACTTCGTAAACTTGACAGACTTTTCCAGCTTTATGACTGAAAATTCTAAGTCATTATGATTGTGACGTCAGCTAAGTAGTGACGTAATTTATTATGGCGTTAGATACTTGAGGGGCCACAGATCAGATCCTCCATGGATTGCTGTTAACCTGTGTTCGTTTTGAGAACAAAATCTGTCAGTGTCTTCAGGTTTCACAAGCTATGTGATTATTTTATAGGATCGTCTTAATAAATGTTTCACTAAATTTAGGCCAGAGTGACACAACTGACATCGATGATCAGGCTGTTTACTGGGAAATAACGGTAAGGATAATGATAACGATAGAGACAACGACAGCAACGAGGCAAACAATGGCAGCAGCGGCGGAATCGACAGCATTAGCAGCAGAAGCAGCAGCAGCAACAGCAGCAGCAGCAACAGCGGCGGCAGTGGCGGTTGAGGCAGTTGCAGCGGAAGTGGTAGCTGTAGCCGCTGGTGCAGGAGTAGTAGCAGCAGCAACGTCAACGACAACGATGGCGACAACTACTACTACGACAACAACAGCAGCAGAAATCAAGATTAATATCTCTATTATTGAGTAACTGTTGTCGTCTTCTTCTTCTTCTTCTTCTTCTTCTTCTTCTTCTTCTTCTTCTTCTTCTTTTTCTTCTTCTTTTCCTTTTTCTTCTTTTTCTTCCTCTTCTTCTTCTCTTTATGCTTTTTTCCTTGTTCTTTTTTATGCTGCCGTCATCATCATCATCATCATCATCATCATCGTTGTCATCGTAGATACCATCATCGTCTTCATAATCGTCGTCGACTCGTCGTAGTCATTCAACAAATCCATCACATAGATTAGCATTGCATCAATCACGTAATAGATTATTTTAAAATATCTAAGACTAATACTCACATGTGTTTCAAATCACAACAGATGTCCTATGGCAAAATCGGTGTAACAACCATAGCCAAACTCAAGTAACATATTGAACCATATAGATAAAAACGCACTACATACACCCACATGCGGTCCACTGCAGCCTATACATAGTTAACTGGCAATAAGGAAACCAGCTTTAGATTATATATATATATATATAAGCTATAGTAGATAGTCAAGTGGTATCAAAGCTCGTTTTAACCCATTTAATTCTAGGCGTACTCTTCTGGAACCGCAATTTCAAGTCAAATTAGTTTCAAGATATCCAACACCCTAACCGTACAATAATTTCGGAAAGAAGATGCTAGGACGTCAGGGTTGCAACGGTAAGGTGACAGAAATGATTTTTTTAACTTCCCAATGGGGTGCTTGAATAATGTGCTAATTTCATATAGCATGGGTTATCGCGCTTGGCTTTGTGATTTGCGCTATAGGGTGCACTTGAAAATTGGACTGTTGGCCACGCATTTGGCCTGATAACTGATTTTATCAAGATAAAAATTCTGGGATAATTTTCTGCAGACGAAAAGCCACGTAGCTCAGTTCGGCGACAGCAGTCTGGTCAAATAGCGATATTAGCATTCACCCGCGCGCGCACCAATATCATCAATGCCATCAACATCGTGGTCATTATCGTTGTTGATGTTGTTGATGTTGTTGTCGTCGTTGTTGTCATCGTCGTTGTCATGCAATCCCGACATCACCGATACCCAATTATCGTTATCGTCCAGGCGCCTCGATGATGATGATCATGATCATTATAAGCGCGACCTTAATACTCTCTTCCTGTAGTTTAAAAGGTATTGCGTTGTATTATGACTGCACCGACCTAGTTCTTTATATCTGTGATAGGGCATGTCAAACTAGGGCTTCCCCTACTTTATGCGTTTATTTAGCCCCTTAAAAATACTCAAATTTGTTCAAGAAAATTTCAATTTTCTCATAGAAAATGTTCATTTGCAGACCAAGACAAGACTATTTTTTATAGTTTACCACTGAAATGACTGGCTCGGCTATCGATCCAGTCATTCCAGTGGTAAATTTTGAAAAATAGTCTACAGTTGGTCTGCAAATGGACATTTCCCAAGACTACTGCAGAAGCCGTTTTTTAGCTGATATCAGTGTTAAAGGTTTAATAAGCCTTGCCATCGACGTGATTTGCTTCATCCGTATAACGGTACTGTTCCAAGGAACTAAATGCCACGCGTCTTATCCAGTTCATATTCGGGTGAACCACTTTTCGCATCGAACAGGAAAAAATAACAAAATGCCATTAACCCTTTAACACTCAAATCTGTTCAAGAAAATTTCGCTGTGCATTTAACTGTTCAGCGGTTGGGAATACCCCGTAATTCTTGAATGGTGGCAACAAAAAAACACAAAATCTTGGACAGTTATAGGCCTAGACTTACTTTGGATTGGAGTTTAGTTGTGTCATGTTTCCTAGTAGCTTTCTTCGTTTTATTTGTCTGTCTAACGATCTGTCTGCCCGGTGTTAATGTTATTTTTGCAGCCCCATGCAGAATGCGTAATTGATAGCAATGTAACCAATATGCAACTTTACACAGTTATAAAAAGCCATTGTGGCGTCAATATTAGTGTTGGTCTGTTGTGTGTTACATGCCCATATTAATGTCTGCACCTGCTAGAGATTATAATTGACCTTTCCAGTTTTAGCCCCGCCCATCTCTATCTAATCTCCACCCACACCTCGTCCGTGTTGAGATTGATCGATATCTGAACTCCCTGACTATCAATTTCCAGAAAACTATACAGGTAAGCCGTTAAATATTTTGATACTAATTTGACTGGTCGCCGTTGCTGCCTATACCAGCAACAGCGTCCAGTCAAATTAGTTTCAAAATATTCAACAGAATATGTAGTAAATGGTAAATACATACAATTCGTACAGCGTGTCGGCCTATTAAACGTTAAAGACGCGCAATATCGAGTCATCCATGACGTCATGATTATGACGTCATCTTACACCTCACGTATTTGATTATGACGTCCATTAGAACCGATTTCTTCATCGACGTCATGGTTCAATTTTTCTTACTCCATGATGTATAAAACTATAAATAAGCTTGGAATTTCACAACTTATCCATGGACAATCTTATTCAGTGTGTGGTGGTGTCTTCATTTGCCCGTTGTCCGTTCACCGTGTGCCTACGATAGATAGATAATTTATTACACACAGGTCACAGAGTGGCATATGGGGACAACGTCACAAGTGAATTTACATATTTATGGAGTATGGCGGTTAAAGTTACATCAAATATTATTATTATTATTATTATTATTATTATTATTATTATTATTATTATTATTATTATTATTATTATTATTGCATACAATTATTGTTTTCATCTGTGTGTAAATATCATAGCATTTGTTAGTAGTCTAAATGTATAATTATTCACCACATCTTTTGGCATTAGGGGCGGTCGTAGTAGTGGTAGAAGTTGCTGCTGCTGCTGCCGTCACTGATACTCGTCGGAGTTAACCGAGGGTGTTCCAAATGTGTCTCCTATCTTCTTGTCAAATTATATTCAAGACACGCTTTCCTCCTTATGTTGCGTGTCCTATTTTCCTGTACGTGTCTTTCAATTCAAGTTTATTTTCGATAACTTCTTTGAAGTACACGAACATATAAATTAATGTATAAATGATAAAAATTACTTAGTTACAGATACACATACATTACAAATTATCCCTGTATATTACATCCTTAACCTGACCGCGTTCAGTAGCATCGGATGGCCCGAAACATTCCCCTAACAGCGAATGGCCACCGGACATCTCCACTACTGAGTAAGTAGTAACAAGGTCAGGTTCAATTAAATGTTTCTGCCATTGATTTGACGGTGCGCAACATGTTCCTATTGTCGTCTGCCTTTTGTTGGCGTGATAGGTGTTTGTGAATATAAAGAATTGGACGCATTACATCTACCACTCTCATTTGACATTGATTCTTCCCCCATATCTGCTTCTTGAAAATAGCGCAAATAGAGTGCCTAAAGGTGGTGGTGGTGGTGGTGGTGGTGGTGGTTGTAGGAAATGTCTTCGTATTGATTGTGAAGTTTATAATGCGTGTTTGTAAGTTTTAGTATTTGTCTATAATGTATTGACGTATAGTTTTCCTGTTCGATTTCTGTGTGAGCATTCAGTTTCTTATGACGAGTTTTTCACTGGTTTGCATTGTTTTACGAAGAGTTGTCGCGTTTTCAGGATAGAGACTTGACAGAATTTGGATTTCATGAAAGATAAGACTAAAGATATTTTGATAAATTTTTGCATTAAACCGATTTTCGAGATGGCCATATTATTTCAATATTTGGTTTGACACAATGGACCTTTCCATTTTTAGCTATGCCCCGCCCATCACTAGCTAAGTTCCACCCACACCTTGCCGTGTTGGGATTGATCGATCTCCCAAATGCCCTTGCTATCAATTTCCTGAAAACTACACAGGGAAGCTGTTGAATATTTTATAACTAATTTGACTGGGTGCTGTTGCTGCCTATGGCAGCAACAGCGCCCAGTCAAATTAGTTTCAAAATATTCAACAGAATATTTATTAAATAGTAAAAGCAAACAATTTGTACAACAACGCATAGACCGTCTTCAAACATGCGTTCGTGACGTACTTATAGACGTCATTCATGACGGCATTCATTATGATGTCATTGTACACATCACGCAGTTCATTATGGCGTCATATGATGGGTGGGTACTCTGGAAACTTGAATTCCAAACATGATTCAGCCATGTCATGTAAACCCAATTAATCTTAAGAACTTGTCATTGCGGTAATTTGGCGTTCACATCCGGTGCGATTTTGATTTGAATCCCCTTCACACCGACCCAAATGTTTTAAACATGCAGTTGTGCATTAATTGGTCAAAGCCATTGGGATCCAAATATCGCGTTCATTATCATAACATACAATCTGCAACTACCGACTGACCCAGACTATACGGTGCAGCTGCAACGACCCTCTTGAACCGGCTTGATGCGTGTTATAGCAAACGCCTGATAGCCATCTGTTTTCTTCTTGATAATGTAGGTTCCGCCTCTACAAGGAAAACGTCGAACAGGGGCCCGCGTGTTGTAGTGTATATATATAGACGATGGACCACGAGTCTTCAGCAATCGCAGTCTCAAACAATATGTAGGCTACATAGTACATCCAGTTTTTGGCTAAATGTTCAATCTCATTAACGAGTGGATTAAATGGACGAATCAGAAATAGCGGGTCAAGCAGAAGTTGAACAAGCTGGTCTGGGCTAAGATTAGTGACGCCAAGGTCAGCGATTTTACAAAACCGTCTGTAATACGGGATACGATCTTTCTCGAGGACATGGTACTGAAGCTGGGAATGCGTTCTGGTTTCAGCCCACTTCTTACACAAGCTGCATTTTGTACCGTGCGAATGCTGATTGGGATTACCTTTGGGCATCTGGAGACGCCAAATGCCCGTTAGAATCCTGGCCTTATATGTAGCTTTCTTTGTCTCATTTGTATTTATCTGTACAGACGACAAGACTGGAGATACCGCTGACAGGTCAAATTGACATCCGGACATATAATGCAGTGAAGTAAGCTCTTTGGCTTGACATCGCAGAGGTTCAGACCAAAACCGAGTGATGGCTGGATTACGACGTTTTAGTCCCCTTTTTAGGAGGTGCTGCTAGCGATTCATGCACGGACGGAAGATCGCGTTTGATCACGGACGATGCTACATCTCAGCAGTTACTGGCATTACACCGAGTAAGGCATAAGTAGTTGCCACATTTTCGGGGAGTGTTTGTAGTTGGCACAATAGCGAAACGCTCTAGTGAAGTACACTCTTTCTCAGTACACATGCAGATTTCCATTCCATGCAGAAGGCGAGGTTGGATATAACTGATTCAGATTTTCTGGACATGGCTGGGTTCAAGCCCCCCCCCCCCGCCCACACCTCCACCACACATCCCAACACCCACCCCGCACACCAATCAACCCCACTCCAACCTGACCCCAAAAGCATGTAGGTTGTCTTTCTGGCTGTGGAGATATTTGCTTCACACCGCAATTGCATAATATAATGAAAATATCCCTTGATAATTCCGAGGTGAGTTGCATGATCGACGACTTCAAGTTCATGGGTATTGGAATTGATAGAGGATTTCTGCATGTGAGTTTTACGGTCGTTGTAGATGATGGCATTGGGTTTTTTTACATTCTCGTAGTATATCGGTTGTCTGCAGAGTATGCAGCGATAAGAGATACAACTGATTGCCAGTGTGGAGCAAGCGCTGTGATATCGTCAGCGGATGCGGGGATGTCTGCAACATGTGTGCCACCGATGCCGAAGTCTTCTATCTACATTATGAATCACCGCTCCCACACAGCCTAATCTCAAATCCAGAACTGTACAAACTGCGCAACGTGGTCCCACTATTTGTGAGAGTAGCGAAGAGGCGATGAGTGGAACTGTTCATCAAATGCCAGAGAATAGACCCTCTCAAAAAGCATTGAAGCGTTCACTGGTGACTGCCTACGAGAATTGAACACGCACAGGACACCATAACGTTCGCATCATGCCATGAGAAACGTAATCTTAGGCCGTGCTCTCACTAGAGAATTAATCAGGAATAACGCCATGGGGCAGTATTGCGTTATTCCTGATTAAGTCTCTATAGTCAAGTAAGAATTGACATGATTTTGGTCGAACCCGGACATTTTAAGCAACAAGCAAATTTATGTTTCAAAGTTGCCTATATATACCATAGTGTCTGCAGAAAAAATTCCCCACGATTCCCACATGGGGAAAGTAGGTTATTTCAAGGTCAAAGAGGTGACCTCTAAAACAGATTTTTGTTGGTTCATAAGCTATTCTTTTAATAACTCTGGTTCTACTGGTAGTATCTTAACCAAATTTGGGTGGGAGGTTAGCAGTTAGGCTCCGAACATATCTGCCAAATTTTTCGTGAAAAGGTCACGGTCAAGGTCACAGCGACCTAAAATCTCTTTTTGAAGCATTTTCGGCAGCATTTTTCCAAATTTGCTTTCACGTCTCACTGGGAATACCTCGATGAATCATTGCTTGATTGTTGTCCAAATAGTCATATTCATGTCTCCAAAATTTGGAGTCAAACGGTCAAATGCCAAGGTCACAGTGGATAACCTTCTGCACCCTTTTTAGCACATTGTTAAATACATATCGTTTGAGAAATATAGGTTCCGGGATAATTTTAGAAATCGGCAATTTAAGTAAATTATATAAACCACATATTTTATACGGTTGAATTTGTTTGTCGTTGTCGTCTGTTTGTTAGACATAGTGAAAGTTGAATATATGCCATATGAACCCCAGGTTGCGCCTGATTTAATATCCCTTTCCTTTCCCTCGTGTCTATATTGCATGTTTGATATATTTCGGTATTATTGTCCGTGCTGTCTCGTTGCGAGACGAAGTAAAACTCGGATTTTTCTCGGATCAAGCACAGATTGCACTTGTTCCTTTTTCATGCTCGTACTTTCTCCAATTTCACGATTTACACCGTATGACCTTTGATTTCTTTTCATCCCATTGTTGATCTTATAGCCTGTGTGTTATTTTCTATTCACCCGTTTTGGCTTGCTAATTTGAATGTGAAGCTTGTGCGGGCTAAACAGCGATGGCCGGGCTGAACACGACCTGTATCATTTGCGATGTAGATGTACAGATACATATCAATGGCAGAGAACTTGGTGCTAAAGGGACACAAACCCTAAATGAAGTTTCATTGAAACGAGGTGATGACATACATTTGAAAACATCTTCCACTGAGAATAACTATGTTCATGAAAATTGCTATAAAAAATTTTCAAAAGGAAAACAACCAAAGAGAACTTCCAGTGATCCAGATTGTTCTGGTGTTACACTACGTTTGAAAACGAAAAGCAAGCCTTTTGATTATCCAACACATTGCTTGATATGTACAAAGGAACTTGACTTTGATGATGTCAAGCGCCATAAAGCAGTAAATCTCAGATATCTAGTGTGGAGATTGTATCAAGCAAAGAAAAAAGAAGTCTCATCCAAGAGTCACTAATGAAAAAATGTGACAATAGCCACAACAATCTAGCAGTAAATGTAAAAGCACGAATACATTTTGCGGGAGATCTCCGTGCTGTAGAGGCTCATTATCACTGAACTTGTATGACATTATGTATGCTAGGAAAAGGTGTTCCAGGGTGCGAGAATTGTGTTAACATAATGTGGCAATTCTAGAAACCTTGACACAATTAATGATTGTGCTTTCAACAAGTTGTGTTACTGGTTACAACAAACAGAGCAAATGCAGGGTCAATTCTCCATTCAGGATCTGAGAGATCAGCTCGCAACATACTTGGCAGAAGGTGTTCCGCTATACACAGAGAAGCATCTGAAACGTCACCTTGTGAAGCAGTTTGGTGAATGCGTATGCGTTGCACAAAATGAAGAGAAAATTAACATACTTACATTCAGAGCTGCTGCAGATAACATTTTACATCAGTCATATATTGATGCAGACAACCTAGGAGACAGTGAAGAAAGCCTAAAACAGACAAAACTGATAGGTACAAAAATTAGAGAAGATATCTTGAATATAGAACATGATAATGACACTCATCCAAGTCCATCAGAATTTGAATTGAGTGAATTAGAAAAGCCCATTCCAGACTCACTCCACACCCTTGTTGCTAACCTTTTCTCAGAATTAAGAAGTGAATCAGCCAACATGAAGAAGCAACTTCTGATAACTTCATTGTGCCACATCCTCATGCAGGCAACAGGCCAACAATCATACATATCACCTCTTATGTTGTCAGTTGGCCTCGTTATCAAGCAGACAACACGATCAAGGGTGCTCATTGATGTTCTGTCATCCTTAGGTCTATGTATATCGTATACTCAGATTCTGCAGTTTGAAAAGAGTGCAGCTGTTGGAAAGCGAGTGGATTCATTAATATCCGGTCTAGTTGAAGTCAGCAAAGGGGGCGGTTTCTGTCAGTGGGTAGCTGATAACTTTGACTATAATGAAGATACCAAATCAGGGCATGATACCACACATGTAATGGGTATAATTGCATGTCAAACTGAGACTTCATGTGAGCGTACACCAGAACCAGTTGTTAGACAGAATCATTCTTCAGCAGATATAATGAAAAATGGGAACTTCAGTTCAATCATAAAATGCTACAAGCGTCCTTTGAAATCATGCATGTCTGATGTTAAGATAGGAACTCTTAGCACTACAAACATTTCCACACGTAAATGTCAAATAATGGATACCCTGTGGCTGTTATCGAGTAGGCTTTCACCGAGTCCACCAACCTGGCAGGGGTTCATGTCCGACATAAGTAAAGGCGAGTACTGCTGCACAAATGTGGTGTTCAACCCTATGGTACCTTTGAACCCTTCAACAGATGAAGCTGTTTATAGTACTATGGTATATGTAAAACAGCAGGCCATGAATGTCGGAATGTGCTGTGCAACACTTACCTTTGACCAACCATTGTATTTGAGTGCTTGCAAAATCAAGCAAGACAATCAGAATGAATTTAAGAACATGTTCTTGCGGCTGGGAGGATTCCATTTACTTATGTCTTTCCTTGGTGCAGGGTGTAAACTAATGGAGGACAGTGGTATTGAAGAGTTGTTGGGTACAGTGTATGCCAAAAGCTCCTTACCTAAAATGATGGAGGGCAAATCTTATACTAAGACGCTAAGAGCATGCCTTTTAACAAATGCAGCACTTCATCTATTATTGTTTGAGCCTGAAGTTGTCGATACTGTGGACACTGACTTGTCAGAAGAACTAGCAGAACAATCGAGCAGTGGTGTTCAGAATGTAGATGTAGACTGCCGTATGGACACTGATAATGAAGCATCAGATTGTATGGGCATGACTGACAATGATGATGATCATCATCAGGTTAATATGTCAGATAGAAATCAGAATAGTGAAAGCAATTTCCAAACAACCCCTCTGCCAGGTAGTGGTTGTGAAGATCAATATACTGTTAATGAGGAACCTGTGGAAAGTGATAACATTTGGTCACGTTTGTAAACATTCTACAGCTCCGTATTAGCTGGTGAAATCTGCTTGGATGAAATAACTGCAAATAAAGAACTGATTCAGCTGCATGAAGAAGTGATTAGAAAAAAAGAATCTCACGAATCCAACCGAACGGCAAAGCTATGGCTAATGATTATGGGCATGGTTGAAATTACAATGCTTTTCATTAGAGCTGAAAGAACGGGTTGCTGGAAGTTACATCTTTTGGCTATAGAGAGAATGTTACTTTTCCTAGCAGCTGCAGGTCACAACAACTATGCAAAATGTTGCCGGTTGTATCTTCAAGATTGTCAGAATTTATGTGAATGTTTGGAATAACCAATACAAAATGGAGAATTCGCGATAAGAAGGAAGAAACCCCGATTCTGGAGTGGAACCTGGTCAGATATGACCATAGAACAATCACTGATGAGATCAGGGAAGACTGTAGGTGGACTCGTCCATATTACCCACAAAGACTCTGCAAGAAACATTTGGTTACTCATTGCACATGATGTTGCTATGTACACTGATGCTCTACGTTGCCTTACCAGTAAGTTTACTGGATCCTGGTCAGAACAACATAAAGAGATGCACCCAGGAAACATTAGAAAGGATTCGGAAGACATGGAAACCTTCAAGCAATTCCTTTTAAGGAACAAGATAGTGAGCTCAGGAATATTGCAAATGGAGTAGTAGCTGATGAGCGCGTCAATGTAGATAATGCCATACAAATGGGGACCACAATCCAAGAAAAACCGAATGAGAAGAAGTTTGGCGATGTAAAGTTTAAGAGGGTAGAACAAGCTACATCATTTGCTGCCATGCGAAAGCCCCTCAAAATATCTGGTGATGAAGTCCGAATGTCATTACAGGAGCTGTACCATCGATGTGTGTCCATGTCATATGTCAATGGTTGCCCTCCTGACAAAAGTGTGTTTTCACATGAACTTGCAACTGTATCGCCTGCACTGTTCAAAGATGACGGGAGTATGAGGAAAGCAAATTAGGCGGATATGGCTAAATGTATACTTGAGATGGATACAGAAATCACATCAGAGACAGTTGGACCAGCAGCTAAAGTGCTTGATGGATGTGCTCTTTTGCACAAACTGGTTTGGGCCAAGACTGGCACTATGGAGGATGTTTGTGATGCATGTGTCCTCTGTTGTCTCCCATTCTTCATATGGTCTTCCTCTTTGGGTAGAGTTTGACAGCTATGAAGTGGCAACAACAAAAGATCAGGAACTAAAGCGACGGCGAAAGGAGAAAATGTTCCCAGATGTTGTTGTGGAGATGAAAACACCAATACCTGGAGACAAGAAGGCATTTCTTGGAAACAAAAAGAACAAGCAGGGTTTGATCAAATTATTATCTCAGCACCTTCAGAAGGTAGGCATCCATGTAGAACATGCTGGTGAAGAGGGTGATCCTGATGTCTGCATAGTTAAGAAGGCAATGGAATTGGCAAAACATATGAAAATGTTGTTGTTGTTGTTGTTGTTGTTGTTGTTGTTGTTGTTGTTGTTGTTGTTGTTGTTGTTGCTGATGATACAGACAGTCTGATAATGGTGATCCACCACACAAATTATGGGAAACATGTTTATATGCAGACCAGACAACATACCATTGCCATTAAAGTTGCAAAGGAGGTGTTAGGGAGAGAGATGTATATGTGTTTGCCATTTGCTCATGCTATGTCAGGCTGTGATACAACATCTGGAATGTATGGCGTGGGGAAACTGAAGCTCATGAAATTGCTCCAGTCATCACAGCAGTTACGCGCAGATGCGCCGGTCTTTGGTGACACAGAAACACCTAAAGAAGTGCTTCTAAAGGTAGGAGAAAGTTTTGCAAAGAATTTGTACATAGGGGGAACCAATGCTGAAGGACTCGATGAACTGCGCTATTTAAATGTGGTAGCATCCAAATATGTACCTTTTGAGAGAATGCCACCTACCAGCAGAGCTATGTACTATCACTCGCTATGTGTACATCACCAAGTAAGCACATGGCATCATCTTCGAACGATTCTCCAAAAGGAAGAGTTCGGATACAAGTGCCGGTAATCACTGATAAAGTAGCAGCACCAACAGATATATTGGCAGAGATCAGATGCTCCTGTAAGAGCGAGCGTTGTGTATCTTGTACTTGTGCCAAGAGAGGAATTCCATGCAGCATACACTGCAAATGCGAGGGGCAATGCATAAAAATTCTCACATTGAACGTTAGCAGAATATTACTTGGTGGAGCCAGCCGTAATTTGCTGACTCTATGCATAATTTTAGTTATATCTGCCATCCTGACAGGTGAATTATGATGAATAAATTACCATAATAAGCATGTGTTATTCTGTAAAAAATAATATCAGAATTCAATTCCTTGACCCCAAAACATTAACTTTAGAGGCTTCAATCGCCACTCTAACTTATATGGTAACTGAACTATCTAGAAATGTCCAATTTTCAGCCATTTTGGCGGCCATTTTGACGTTTTTCCGCCATTTTGAATAAATTACCATAATAAGCATGTGTTATTCTGTAAAAATAATATCAGAATTCAATTCCATGACCACAAAACATTAACTTTAGAGGCTTCAAACGCCACTCTAGCTTATATGGTAAATGAACTATCTAGAAATGTATAATTTTCGGCCATTTTGGTGGCCATTTTGGTGGCCATTTTGGTGGCCATTTTGGTGGCCATTTTGACGTTTTCCGCCATTTTGAATAAATTACCATAATTAGCATGTGTTATTCTGTAGAAATAATATCAGAATTCAATTCCTTGACCCCAAAACATTAACTTTAGAGGTTTTAATCGCCACTCTAGCTTATATAGTAACTGAACTATCTAGAAATGTATAATTTTCAGCCATTTTGGCGGCCATTTTGAATTTTTGCTAAAAAAGCATTTTCCCCAATTGGGATTCATGGGGAATTTTTTGTGGTCTTAATTTAGATACAATGGAAGAGTTATGGGCAAAAATCTGGTTGTTACTTAAAATGTACGGGTCCATTGTCATTTCTTACTGGACTACTAGTGAGAACACGGCATAAGACCACTAAATACGGAAACGAACCTAAATGAGCTACGGGCGCTGGCAAAGTACAAGGCACTGTGGAGAAGGTTGGAAAAACCGATTACAGCTGATTGCAGCTGAAAGAGGTGCTTACTACTTCCAGCCGCATAAAACCGCCACTTATCATACCTCGACCTATAACCAGAATAAATAGTGTGTGTAATTCAACCGACAGTGGTGTCGCTCCTCAAATTAAATAATACTTCGCATACTTCGCCAAACTGCCAAATATAAGACGTAGCGCCTTATATTTAGCAGTTTGGCGAAGTATGCGAAGTATTATTTAATTTGAGGAACGACACCACTGTCGGTTGAATTACACACACTATTTATTCTAAATAAAATTTTGCTGACGATTGACCTCTTTTAATTCTCTCAATTCATTTCTTACAAGTCAGCATGACTAAGTGAAAGGCTCATTGAATGATGATCATAGATATATTTCACAAGAGATCGTTAATTGATTAGTGAACAATAGGTGTATTTCACAAGAGATCGTTAATTGAACAGTAGATGTATTTCACGAAAGATCGTTAACTAATAATAAAAGTGTTAATCAAAGATAGCAAAAGCATAACACCAATTGGAGGATTTCACAACAACTCCGAAATTACAATATCGATTTCTATCTTCATATCCTATATAAATAACGTAATAATAAACAGACTGTAAATTATTTTCCTTTATCACATAAGCAAATTTATGCAATATAAGTGCCGGCCGTCTGTGCACTTATCGATTGCAAAGCATCTCCTTCTAGACCGTATAAGATGGAAACTTGAAACCTTGGGGATGATTATACCTATGGGCAAAGATGTGCATGACACTTTGGGAATATTGGGGTTCAAAAGTTCAAAATTCGCCAGTATTTATCGATTGTAATGCAACCTCCTAGACCATTTCAGATAGAAACTTGAAACTTTGAGCATGATTGCACATATGGACAGGGATGTGCATGACACTTTTGGAATTTTGGTATGACACCCCCCCCCCACCCAGGGGTACGGCCATGGGGGTGGGAAATGTGGGGTAAAAAATTTCGAATGGTTATCATGTCGCATATCATTTTCAAGCCTATGATGAGTAGACTACACCACACGGAATTATTTTGATCCTGGGTCAAACTGACGGTAGGGTCAAAAGCGGGCATCAATCGATTGTAACGCAACTCCTCCTAGACGATTTCACATAGAAACTTGAAACCTTGGGTGTGATTACACATATGGCCAGCGATGTGCATGGCACTTTTGAAATTTAGTTATGACCCCCAGGGTGTGGCTCAGGGGCATAGACTGTGAGTCAAAAATTAAATTTATCCAAAGGTGGGCATGTCACATATCATTTTGAAGCCCACGAATAGTAGACTACAGCACAAGGAATTATTTTGATCTTCGGTCAAACTGAGGGTTGGGGCGGGGTCAAAAGGTCAAAGTTGGGCACCAATAGATTGTAACGCAACTCTTCGCACACCATGTCAGATAGAAATTTGAAACTTTGGGGATAATTACTATAAACTACATTTCAAGGAATTTATTGTGTTTTGGGTCAAATTGAGAGTAAAACTCGAAGTGGGGTGCGCGTGGGGATTTACGATGGCATTCCATCGACTGTGCATTCTAGCTGTTTACTGTTAAAATGTTGTAAAATGAAATATTTTGATAAATTCTAATGAACAGCTCGGCAGGGAATCTTAATGGGTCAATGGATGAATCCGATCTGGCAGTCAAGTATATGACATCATAATCAATTACGTCGCATGTATGCTGACGACACAATCATAATTGACAAAAATACTCCGTCATGAAACTCGAATAGGCTGTCATTGGTAAAAATTGTGTCTACCGTTTAATAATCCGTCTGTTGAATATTTTAAAACTAATTTGACGGGGTGCTGTTGCTGTGTTTCAAAATATTCAACAGGTTAGCTGTATAGTTACCTTGAAATTGGGATTCCGGGAATTCAGGAGTCAGCGTATATAGATCGATCCCAACACGCGCAAAGCATGGGCGGAGCTTAGCTTGAGATGTGCGAAATTATAAAATCTGCCTATGTTAGGCCTACTATATCTTGTAGCGCATTGCTCGTTTGTAATCCTCTATAAATATAAACCGTAAATAACCGCCTCACCCTTTCTCAATAAACAAGAATCTGTCTAAGATCTGAAGCTGCTGCCATGATAATGCAGTCCATGCTGGGCCGATACCGGGCCGATACTGAAAGTATCGGTGCGGTATCAGGCCGGCATCATCCCGGTAAACTGCGTTATCTGGGTATGTTTAAAAACAGCAACCCCATCCCACGCACGCCCCCCCCAGCCATGCACGCACGCACGCACGCACGCACGCACGCACGCACGCACGCACGCACACACACACACACCTCCCCCAACCACCCCACCACATCCCTCACCAACATAAATAAATTCTGGTTTGTAGAGGCATCATACAATACCGTACGCAGAAGCAGTACAATCCGGATTCGGTAATGGTGTTAGGCCGTGCTGTTTTGTTTAATATGATACGTTCGCGGGTATGTTTATGTAAATTTTTGGGTAATTTAATATCTCTATCGAGCTTTTCATTATCGTCATGGTTGGGTGAATGAAACCATGTTGATAACGGTCACGCAAAGCAGTGAATACAATCTGTATTATTATCCTGACATAAGTATTACACAATACAAGCAGGAGGATCTGATACCATCAAACAATGGGAATGCTAAGTCGTTAGCTAGATGGTCATTTATTCTGTGGAAACATGTGGATAAATTAGGATGGCCACGGTCGTGTTGTATATATACACCTTGACATTCATGTGGACTAAGGCCTACTGCATGCGTGGATGAAATTATCACATCAAATGCATTTTCTAAAGTCGGATAGTTTGATTAAAACTGTGAGATGGTTAGTTTGTAACTTACCAATGGCTGTTTAAATCCAGATACAGCGGCAAAGGCCGCTTGGAGAATGATCAATGGTAAAGGAAAAACACGTCACTGTGTATGAATACGTTACCAGTCCACAGTATATCAGGCGAATATCCTGTTCTACTATCAACTTACATGTTGATAACAATTTCATTGAATCGAGGTTGACTCATGCTGCCAAGCTATTAATCCAGCTACTTATTTTAGTTGGCACGAATTAGACTACTACTATTTGATGCCCAGAAAGATTGAATACGGGCAACCAATTGGAATTGAACAGCAGGAGTCAGAAGTCACGCATTTAGAGGATAGGCGTGGATCTTCATGACGTAGAAGTCACTATCAAAGGATATCAGCACGGTTATCAGACGATGGAATCTCACAATCATCAAGCTGTTGCTTGAAAAGGTTTTCCCAACAATGAATAGTGTCGCCATACCTGCATACTAACGCTATATGCAATGGTTTTCTTAGAGGCATATATATATATATATATATATATATATATATATATATATATATATATATATATATATATATATATATATATATATATATATATATATATATATATATATATATATATATATATATATATATATATATATATATATATATATATATATATATATATATATATATATATATATATATATATATATATATATATATATATATATATATATATATATATATATATATATATATATATATATATATATATATATATATATATATATATATATATATATATATATATTAAAACGCGGGCCATGATTCAGAAGTGTCCGTATCGGCGAGTTTAATCCGAATCTGCTCTGACTCTCTACTGGTCCTGTGACAGATATTTGGAAATACCTGGCCGGTTGGGTAATTACATCTAAATACATGTTGACAGGCTGATTCAGGGCCAGAACGGACATAAACTAGCCATACAGCAAGAGATGGTTTAGGTATGGTTGTCATGGACGTAGTATATACCCTAAAGTCCATGTTTGTAATAAAATGTGTCGATCAAAATTTGAAATTACACATGTGTAAACACATGATTACACATCATTTATAAAGCAGAAGTAGCAACTGCAGAAGGCAGTTTCTCTGACAAGGAGATAAAGGCAGAACTGTTAACTGCTTCCTGAATCTTATGTCAATTGCGCCAATCAAGGTTTCGCGACAAGGGATACAATATCTAACTTCAACAAATTCAACAGGGATTTGCATTATTAATCTGCGTGCAAACACAGATTATTACCATTACTCAGGATTTTTCTTCTGGCCAAGATGTTCAGTATAAATTGTGATCAAATTCGGATTCGGATTCTTTATTCTCGGTTTAAAAGTGTGGACCGCATCTCATCTTACAGGTTTGATTCGATCAGTTACGTAGCCAAATTAGTCTGTAAGGCAAATCCCATAAAGGGGCCTAAAATGATTTTGGCTGCACCCCAGGGGGACGAAGGTTTTATGGTATCATTTTGTCGGTCTGAATGTGTACTTTAAGAATTCGCATGTAGAAAAGTTGTCTGTTACCATAGAAACCAAAGTCAAAGACACATACCCTCCAAAAGCAGAATTCTGTCATTTTAGAAGGCACATATATGTCAGTAAGACAATTTTAAATGTTACGTATATATTTATGCAAATTGTTTGGTTTACAAACATGGAAATACCCTAAAATATACTTTCCTACAATAAGAATAATAAATTCTACCAGTTAAAGGTGTTAGCGAGTGAAAATTAAACCTTACGCCCAGACAGATTACTTAACAACGAAGTCTTTTCAATGAAACAAAAGATCTAGTGAATATTGTGACACTAATTTGACTGGTAGCTTTTTGCAGGTGTGGCTTCCAATCAAATTATTATAAAAATATACAATAGATTACCAGTAGACTAATGATTGCCTTGAAATTGAAATACTGGTGGCGCATAGTTCAAGGGGTTAAGTGATGCAGTTATCTCACAATCTTGAGTTGGGAATCGTTCAATAACTGGCGCGTTGAACAACATTTACCTGAAATGAATGGCATGCAGGAGTCTAGTACTCTGTTGAATGCTGCTGTTACATCTGAAAACGTTAAGAATCTTATCTATTCTGATGACTTTGATCATGTCTATGCCTTATACACTGACTATTGCAAAATGCTAAACACACCAATGGCAGCATTCTGGAACTCTTACCTTGATGTTGTAGGAATCCTTCTTCACTTCATTAGGTCTACACGCGAAGGCAGCTGACAATTACACACCTCCGTGATATGATACATTGAATGGTCGCTTACGAACACACAAACTCAAGTGTTGTTATCTGGCAATCAGCTACCGATGTGCTAGTATTGGCATGCTAGATATCTTCCAGGTTATTGGTGTGCAATGAAAGATTTGGATAAATAACACCCAGAAGCATATAGTAATATTTCATGTGTATAGTTCACAGTTCAGAGGGGAACAAATGTATCTGCTCAGTTACCCCGAGACCAAACTATTGAACAAACATTGAATCGATCCACCAAAAGCAGGGGTGGTATAATAGGCTTGAGTTTGAATAAAGAAGCAGTTCAAATGTGGCGTGTCACTGCACACGAGCGGTGAACCTCTATTCAAGAATATTGTTTCCAGATTAGTGGTATGTTTGACAATACAAACCTATCAGAACACGGAAGGCACAATACACAGGATCCAGCGAGATTATGCAGATGCTCAAAAGTGCGTGACTCTTGTTCAGAATCTTAGCAATCCATACAAATGTTTGGTGAGCTAGTTTGACATCTGGAGTTGTTGTTAATGAATCCATAGCTGAAGAGATTAATCAGGAATGTGTCAGGGGCAAGGAGGCCGCATCCTCCTTTATACATTCAAGACCTTCAACAAACATCTTTCCTTCTATGCACCACTAAAGAAACTTAACTTGAAAACTGAAAAGGCTGATGGCAATCTGTTTGCTGATGTGCTAGTTATTGCACAAGCTAGGAAGTTTGACCTTTAAACAGTTCTCAAACATTGTCCTGGCCCAGTAGGTCTTTCCCACATTAGCGTATTTTGGGGAAATACCTTCTGGTTGGTATTTGCGATAGCCGACGCGCAAACACTTTACTATTGGAATCAGATACAACGCACTTTAAGCAGGTTATATAAAGAACTAATTCCATAATATTATTGAAGTCATACATCATTGGAAAGATAAGCCAATTTTTTATTCGTTTCTGTATTCATCTCTACAGGTTTGTAAAATTTAATACAGTTAATTGTAATTTTAAAATAGCCCCTATTGTCCACTTGATTTAATGAATCTAGATATAATGGTTTATTTTATATATGCAAATAACTGTGACAATTTTTGAAAAATAAAAAGGATGCGTGAATGTTTAGGCAATTGAATATGCTTTCAAACGATATATGACTTAACTAATATAGTGATTTTAGTTAACATAGGAACGGCTTAAATTGCAGTGCATTTTAGCGCAATGGTAACTCAAAGCGGGTCAGCTTCAGCTGTTTGTTAGCGGCGTTCCCAGCCAGCAGTTCT
This sequence comes from Chaetoderma sp. LZ-2023a, assembly GCA_034401795.1. Classification (NCBI taxonomy): domain Eukaryota; kingdom Metazoa; phylum Mollusca; class Caudofoveata; order Chaetodermatida; family Chaetodermatidae; genus Chaetoderma; species Chaetoderma sp. LZ-2023a. Next base: position 67,965,065 of record CM067371.1, on the reverse strand, counting down.
GCTCTGAGCGTTGATTTAGGAGAATCCCGGCGTAATGACATCAATGTGGGAAAAGTGGATACCTTGGTCTTTTGCAGATGTTGATGGATCATTTCCTAAGACATCGAAGTCAAAGTTGTCCAAACTAATTGAAAAAGTTCTAAAGTCTGCCGAGATGGTACCCAGCAATTCAGTTTGAATCATAGATCTCATGGCCGTTCTCCCAGCATTATCAGATCTACCCAGCACATTTTCTGACCTGGCATCTTTAATCCCTGACAAAGTGTTAGTACTTACAGAAGATAATTCAGGGGTTGACATTGTAGCTGACGAATATCTCAGTGTCTTGATTAAATCTGCTGAAAGGAATCAGCGTGCTCAGGATGGGGCAATTCGAATAAAAAATTAGTTTGACACACAATAAATACCCAAACAATGGAAAGAATTCCTTTCCTTTGGTGAAAACAAAACTGGCCTTGTTGAATTACTTTTATTTTTTATTTATTTTAAGCAAACCTATGCACTCAAACTTGCCTCCATTTCCATTTATTTTGTACAGGGACAAATGTGTCATCGGTGTGTAGTCTTCTTCTTTTCGTTCGCTGATCATACCGCCAGTCCTGTAAGTGACTATCGACATAATCATAAGCGTTAAGTGCATGGATCCATGGTTTATTAGAGTGCGCCGTGCGGCCTGGATCCTCCGTCTTCAGCACTCGAGGTTTCTGTCAGGGTTACCTCACCCTTACCTCCTTTAGTCGCCTCTTACGACACGCAGAGGATACGGAAGGTGTATTCTAAGCCCCACCTACAGGGCGAGTGTGTGGTTATACATGATAATGTCACCTGAGATGAAGTCCCGGAGTTGGAGTCCACACAAGAAGCGGCAGATACGTGCTTTACATGCCAGAGATGCTGGAAACTCAAGAGTTGTTATCTGGCCATGTGCTAGTATTGGCATGCCACTTTCAAAAGAAAATAAACACCAAACTGTATATGCATGCTGGAACAAAGGCACGCACTCGTTTTATTGATGTCAACGCTCTTTCCCAAAAGCTAAGACCGAGGGTATGCAACGCGTTGCCAGGATTACATTCGTTTACAGGATGTGGCAGCAACAGTTCTTTTTTCAGGTAAAGGTAGAAAGGATGGCGTTTGATATCGTGGCTACAAACCCAGTGAATTGTGAGGCAATGGCTAACTGAAAACTAATTGAAAACTAAACTCCTATCAATGAGGATACTCTGCAGGATGCTGAAAGGTTTACTTGCTAATTATATGGAAAACCTGGAGATGATGTAGATGAACCAAGATATAGGATTTTTGTGGTAAAATTGCAGTAATCAATTTCCACCTGTAAAGATACCACTCCGAAGCATGCGGAAAGAGAAAATTACTAGGCTCTAGTATGGAGATCTTCCTTAGAAGCAAAGCCTGATATACCCAGTCCATGTTGGCATGGATGGGTGGTAACAATGGTGAAATTTCAATAGACTGGATGGATCGTCTACCAGCTCCAAAAGTGATTCTTGAACTGCTTAAATGTGGTTGCAAAGCAGGTTGCTCTGGAAATCGTTGTTCCTGTTTCAGAAATAAAATGCCATGTACAGACTATTGTAGCTGTGCTGAAAACTGTGAGAACTTAATAAATGTAGAGGAAATCGGAGATTCAGAATCTGACAGTGACATCGACTGAACACGTGACATAGATGTCTTGATTAACTAACTGATCTACACGTACAGACAATAACTGTTAATGTCAAAACACTTAAACCACCATTTGAGATTTTGTTTTATTGCTGCTAATATAATTATGGCAAGATATAGTTTGCAAGTCTAGCAATACCGGTTTAAACAGATAAAAACTAAGTCAATAGTACAAATGTATTGGAATATATTGATAAAGACATTAATGCTCTTTTATGTTGCATGTGTAATTTTCTTTGACATAATAATTAACGTGTTATAATAAAGATTATATAAAGAGCCACCTATTTGGGGCCCAAAAGTTCGTGTCCGTTATGGACAGGATGGACAATGCAATGTTCTTTACATAAGCTTGTTGCAAGATAATGTTCTGCAAGAACTGTCATCATTTGGGCTGAGAAGTTACCTAGCAAATTTAGCAAATGATACATTTTTGATGGTCCATTTATTGTTTCCAGTATAGACGGGTTTGACTGTAGTATTAATTTTATTTTATGAAGTAATAATATAAATAGGAAAACATGGAAATCTTCTCTTATAGAATTGTATATTTTGCCATTTTAGTTTGAGTAAACAGTAATTAACAGGCATGCGCCCTGATATGTGATGATTAGATTTAATTTACTACATGCACTACAAACGACTTGCTCATTGTCTAGAAATCCATGGCCTAATTTGAATTTCAGTAAGCCTGTAAGAAAAAGCCATCAAATCAAAAACTTTGCAAAGAATTCTAAGATTGAAAGCTAAATTGCATATTTCCTGTTATTCTTTATCTCATACATGTTATTGTCAAATTTCAAAATTGAATGCCGAGGGTGAGGTCAGATTATGTTGTTGGAAACCTAAACGGACACGTTGTAGCAAGTCCAACCTTTATAATCACATTGTAGACACCGTAAGCTTTCCAACGATACCATAAAACCTTAATCCCCCCTGAGGTGCAGCCAAAGTGAAAAATCACTGGGTCATCTCATGGATTAAACGGCAGGATGACAATTGCACCCCAACCCCAATGGCCATCCCGTGTTTGTGAATATTCTAAACATGCGATAAAAATTAGGGTGGGTGTGTTCATATTTACATTCAAAAATGCAGAAGCCACTTGAGAGCATCCAGATTTCAAAATATTCCGGGCGGGGGGGGGGGGGGAAGGGGGCCTCCAGTGAAGGATCCCCCCAACTTGTCATCTAGCCTGCGGCCATATTCTCACACATACCCCTCCGACATATTGGACTCCTGGCTACGCGATTTGTTCCTATCAGCTTCAAGCTTCGTCAACACCTAGGCCCACGGAGGAATCCCTTGCTGTTCAGCAGAATTTGGGAATTTGCACTTGTTGTCGAATTAACCAACTTTTCAATGCACTAAAAGGCGCCATATGAAGTGCATTGTGTATTTTCAGTATGGATATTTGAACAGCGATCACACAGATTTTTTATTAGATAGCCACCATACTTGACTAGAATGTTAGCCTTGGCGTCCCGACGATGCTTGTTGAATTTGAGGTCAAGGATCAAGGGTCAAAATTACCACTTATGGGTCAAAATTACTGATTTCTTTTTTTGATAGATTTGAGTTCCCATTGGCTGGAAAATGCCAATGAGCATATAAAAAGACACATCATCACACTCCTTTAATGCCAAGATCGGCACTTAGGGATACGGTCGCGCCTTTTAGGGTCAATGTTACCCATCTGAGGAAACACATTGAACTGCGACTATGTCTACAGTTTATATCAGAGTATCAGAAAACTTGGCTAGGATATTCCCAAAAAGCAGGTTGACTTTTGGCTTCTCATTAATGTCAGGATTTCACTTATGAGTCAAAGTTACCAGTTTTAGTTTTTGGCAGGAATTACCTCACCTTGGTCTGAGAAGGTCAATTGGGCATATTAGAGAAACCTCCACGCCACCTGCATTCTCAAGGGCATCCCTGTAAGCAGGCACGTTAACTAAGTGGAGGCAATTTACCAGTTTTCATTTTTTGACAATCCTGGTGCCGAGGCATCCCATTTTGGTCAAATTACCAGATTTCGTTTCTGGAATAAATGAAAATTTGAAGTCAAATGGTTTTTTTAATGACCGGCAAAATATTTTGCCTTCAAATTTGTATCAACTTCTAAGAGTTATAATGACTTGATTTGGTATCACATTTGAAGTTGATCCATCCAATGGTTTTTTCCGTGACAGGGTGTGCCCATAGGAAATGTTTTGGAGCAATATTTAAACCACATTTTGTAATAGAGTTTTAACCGAATTACTTAAAATTCGACAGATGTCTAGCACTCTTGAGGCTTTACGACCTCTCCATGTAGAGCGTTGTTGGCCCAATGCTCTTCGCAATGCTCAAACCCGAGCGAACATTCTTTGTTATCGGCATACATCATCTTTCTATGATTAGTAGAAATAGAAAATTTGGGATAACCATAACCTAAGAAGATTTCCAAAGGAAAATCATTGATGCTGATAAGAACTTGTTGAAAACACGAATTGTCGGAACGTCAGGTGCCAATATGATGTAAACAGCATCTCCCTTCATAAGCATCCGTTTATAGATATAAAATAACCTCAACCGTTCTGGAGATATTCTCATTTTAGTGAAAAACAACTATTTCAAAATCAGCAAGGAAAAATTTGTCCAATGCCTACATTTTTCAGTCGGGCTGCCGTAAGATCAAAAGTGTTTATTTTTGCAAACAATGTTGCTGAAAGCTGCGTTTTAATTTTTGACAGTAAAATTGGCATACGTCTTCGAACCCCCACAGACAAGCATCAACCCAAGTTCAGAAAAGGTCGCTCCATTAGAGTTATTGAAAAACGCTTCAAAATGCCTGTTTTGAAAACAATGTTACTGAAAGCCGTTGCTGTAACACTTTAGCCTTTAGCCGCAAAATTAGCATACGTGTTCGGGACCATATGAACACGCTTCCACCCAAGTTTAGCGACACGGGTAACAAAACCGCATTCAGAGCATACCAGGCGTAATTTAGACTTACAACGGTGGTAGGGCTATTCGTTAGATAGATAGGCCCTTATGCGCAAGAATACACTAAATTGTGCCTTTTGTGATGAAAGCATGGAAATTAGCATGAAAGTAGTATTTGATGATTTTCAGATATGGAACCATTTCAGATTTGACCACGACATCCCTTAATGCATCAACATTTCAGGAGTTCGCTGCAAAATACACTAGCTTCTGGCACAATTGTTTCAAGTTCTCTGTCCAGCCCCAGGCACATAGCGATGGTAATTCTGGAGCACGAATCAGGGGTTGGCCCCAGCAACATCCACCTTGATATGCTATCCGCTTAGTGTGCTGTACCAGGGCTCCTCTTGAGGGTGGGATGGAATCCATTGAACTGCCATTTCATGTGAACAGCTGCTTGAGAGCATCATCAATGTTATCAAGTGTGCTTGTCCTATCACACAACAAGATGGTGAAACCCTCTACAACAGCCATAGTCTCATCTGATATATTCGCTGGTGCACATGACAGTTCATTATACACCTTCCAGATCTCCCAGGCTGGTTTTTTCTGCCAACCTTCACAAATGGCACTGTGTCACACATCCTGTCAAGGCATGAAACATAGGAAGTGCACATGCGTTTTCTGGTTCAAGTGAGCATGCGATCTCACGAGCAGCAATACATCGAAAGTTCTTGCCAACACCAAAGGCTCTTGAATATTTTGAAACTAACTTGACTGGGTGTTGTTGCTGCTTATGCTCTTCCCAGTTGATTCCGTCGCCTCATAGCCGTACTTGCAAAATTCTGTTGTATTGCATCATAGACCACTTTACTTCTGTTCTCATAGCAAGCAGAATATGTATGTTACGTATCCTCTACTCTGACGGATGTAGTCTACTGATATTTAGGCATCTCACACGCCTCTGAATTGGCAAATGTGTTATTGGTTGTTGCTTCACACAAGTACTACTGTAGCGTGGTACTGCTGTCATGTTCGCGTCAATCAGAAAAATATATGGAGCCATTAACATTAACAGGAGTCACAATACGCTTGCGCCAAATTGTGGCCTTAAGCACCATAATTAAATAAGGAGTGTCTAAGGTGGTCATTTGCTAGAGCTTTCATCAGGCTAATCGTGATATGCCCAAATGTTGGAATATTGTGTCACATCCGCTCCGTGCATCTAGGAAGAAAGTGTTTTTCTAATAAGTGGGTCAAGCTTTGCGGACACATCTTTTATGGAATGAATTGAGGAAGGGCCAAATAGTGTTTGCCTTATTCCTCCAATGAACCTCTGAATGTATATGTTAGCCATAGCACCTCTCCAGTGATGCAGAAGCAACGCCTAGATGTCGCTGTCAATGGCTATTACTTCTGAATCAACAATTTCGGGGTTTGGGCATATATAGTGCGATAGAGGCAATCAACGCCTTAGAATCTGCGTGTACCTGTCGCCTAGAGTAGGAAAATTGAGACTTATATGCATTTTCGGGTATAGTAGCTGTAACTGTCAGGGAATATTCTTCAATCATCTGGCAATCCAAATTCACCTGATACCAAATTTTCATTTGTCGTTATGGTGGCCATATTGTATTTCAAAATGGCCACTATCTGAAAAACAGTTTTTCAACATTTTATTTCATTAATCGCCTAGTGTCTTGATTTTAGTGTCTAGGTATATGTTTTAATGCATGTAACTTTCAGGGAATATTCTTCAATCATCTGGGAATCCAAAATCACTTGATACCAAATTTTCATTTGTCGTTATGGTGGCCATATTGGATTTCAAAATGGCCACTATCTGAAAAACAGTTTTTCAACATTTTGACTCATTAATCGCCTAGTGTCTTGATTTTAGTGTCTAGGTATATGTTTTAATGCATGTCAGATCATGTTTGATGGTTGATAGGCAATATCATAGTAATATGTTTAACCCTTTGAACCCTGAATACCAAGAATCTTAATTTCAAGGCTACTATAAAGGGTATGTTATTCAATATTTCATAATTAATTTAACTGGAACATGTTGCTGCCATAGACAGCAACATAACCTAGTCAAATTAACCTCAAAATATTGATCATAATAATTATTAAATCGTAAATGAGTGTGATATTCCAAACTTTCTTGTTTAAAAGGTTAAAAACGTATTTTTATAATAATCCATGGCCCGGGATAATTTTAGAATCTCTGGATCAAAGTAAATTGAAAAGACGGTCTTGCGCTTATCCTCAAATTTTATTTATAAAAAGCGCTGTTGTCTGCTAACAAACAGACAAACTGCATATCTTTGCCATTTGGTAACACATGTAGTCAACGATGGAGAGTGAATTAGAATTGCCTGCAAAAAATAAACCAACTGATTACAGTTTATGTATTAAATGCCAAGAATATAATAAGAAAGAAAGATTGACCACACACACCCCCCCCCCCCCCCGAGATGTAGAATCATATGATACATTTTTAGCGAATGTCAATAAAAGATCTGAATGGGGCAGTCACGATTTTATTAATGTAGGGAACATATTAATATGTATAACAGCATCGGACCTTTTGCAAAAGGGTGCTAAGTGGCATCGCAGCTGTTATAGTGAAACCACAGACAAGAACAAAGCTAAAAGAGACGAGATTAAGTATCTCAATAATCATGAAAAGCGTAAGGGGAAGGGGCGCCAAACCTTATCTGTAGAATCTAGTAGCGTACTACTGAGATCTGCCACAGAGCGCTTTGATCGTGAAGTGCTTTTTCTGTCAAGGTCAAAATACGGAAAAAGATAATGAAATTTTATATGCCTGTCGTAGTGAGAATAGCGGGATATCTGTCAAAGAGAGAGTAGATAAAAGTGACAATGCATCCTGGAAAGCACAATTGGCCGACATAATATCAGAAGCAGACTTTCTGGCTAGGGACATTGTCTATCACAAATCCTGCAAAACCACATACTGGAGAATTTATGTTCAAGGCCCTGAAAGACGCACTGAAACTAATCAGAATAGTGAGGAGACGATTTTCTTTATAGCAGCAGAGATGGAATTTTACGATGAGTTGCATGAAAGAATGGAATCTGGAGACTATATAACGACTGTTCAGGCTGAGGAATTGTATTATAATATGATGCATGACCACGGAGTCACTGGTCATGCAATTTCCAGACGAACGCTAATAACAAACATCACACACAATTTACCAGACATTGAACTATCCCAACATAGAGGTAAATTACCTGGCGTCTTCCATTCAAAAAAATCTGGACGTGAAGCAGTCAATATTGCTATTTCTGAACAAGACATAAAAGGCGACCTTAATATAATATTTAAATGTGCCAAAATCATCAGAAAAGAGATAACTAAAGCCAGAAAGAGAAACCTTGGGTATTTACAGGCTTTCTAGATGGTGTTGGCGAATCTGGATTGCCAGTAGAGGTATTAATGTTAAACAGATGGATCTTGCAAGGTTCTAAGCCTGCGACTACTGAGTCGCGAGATCAGTCTCTAAGAAAATCATGTGTCACAATTTCTCAAATGATGATGCAGGAATTTAAAACTTCAAAGCAAGTAACATACATAACAAAATCCCAGTCTGAATTGTCTACTTTTCGTCGCCAATGTGAAAGTCCATATGCAGTCGGATTATCTTTGTGGATATATCACAATTTACGCAGCCAGACCACTATAAATCTGCTTAGCCATTTATGTTGTGGAATATCATATAGTCAGGTGACCAGGGTTTGTAGTAAGATAGCCAATGCTGTGCAAGAAAACATCAATAAAAATGGTATTTTTGTCCCAGTTGGTATTGTGAAAGGTAGAGCTATTCGGGCTTCCGCTGATAATGTTGACAAGAAAGTTGATACTTTTGATGGAAAGTCAAGTTTCCATCCAATGGCAGCTTGTGTATATCAGCCAATATGTGCTGGAGAGACCTTAGTAGAACCACTTGATCTATATGAAGTTTTTTCTGGTGGCCTTTTAGGTGTTCCGAGTACATGCATCAGGATTCTTAAATGTGAATTAGAAGGCAGTCCCAAACCTCAATTCAGTCCCCATTATGCATTGTATAAAGTGGGTTCTTACGATGAACATTTTGATAGAGCGATAAAGCATGATATGTGTTGGATGATGGCAAGATATTTCAACAGATCTCAAACAGTTGATTTAAATTCGTCTGATGTAGAACCTAAAACAGTTGCCTCTGATGAAGTTACGATTCCTGCTTTTGATGTTACCAATATTTTGTCAGATAATGTACAAGGTATGCTTTCAGTAACTGACATATCAAATATGCCAGCAGTGCGAGAGGAGCACGAGTGTTTATTGAGTTCAGGTGAAATATCTGTACAAATGTCTCCACAAGTAGTAGATGACGAGAGAACAACGCAAATGATACCAGTGTGGGCCGCATACAACAGTCTTTCAAACACACCTGAATCCACGAATCATTCCTCTTTGATTGTTGATAAGGCATTTACTCTACCTATCATAAATGCCCCAGCACACGAATGGTCAACCCTGGTTACCACTTTAGACCAACTTTGTAGATTGAACAGTCTGGTAATGGGCGGAAGCTTGTTGTCACATTTGACGTGGATCTATACAAACGAGTGTTGAAGTTGGAATATTTGGATTCACGGTTCAAGGATCAGTTTGTTGTGTGTCCAGGTGCGTTCCACACTTCATTATGTGCTCGCAGATGTTTGGGAAAGGCCATAGAAGGAAGCGGGATTGACGAGGCTTGGGTCGAAGCAGGTTTGTACAGTTCTGTGACTGTTAATCAAATTTTAAATGGGAATCATTACAACAGAGCTATGGAAGCTCACGAAGTCACCCTGCAGGTATTGTTCGATCTTTGGATAGGAGTTTTTTGCTGAAAGGCCTGCTGTCCGCGTAGCTCTTGAAGAGAGTATTAAAATACTGTCTGATGCATGCACATCGAAACAGAGCATTCGTGAGTCACATAAGGGATTTTTAAACACACTTGAGTCGCTTAATATAGAGAAACAGCTTGCCGACTTTGATGCTGAGCACAACACAGAGCCCATTTTCAAATGGGCACGAATGTACATGAAACAGGTCTTGACCTTACTGCAATTCCAGTGTGCTACCCGGCAAGGTGACTGGTTCCTTCACCTGTCGTCATTTGAAAAAAACTATGTGTGTATTTCTTTGCTTATGGGAGGCATGATTATGCACAGAATATTCCAGAATATATTGCACAAATGTGTCGGCTTCAAACTACTGATCCAGAAATCTGGCAGGATTTTATGGCATATGAATTCACTGTGAACACTTCCAACCAGATACCATTCACCCGCATCAGTATTGATCATGCTCACGAACATGTAAACATCATAAAAATCTCAAATGTCAGGGTGCTATTGGTTGCATCACTCAGTCTTCTGCTACTCTTCTGAAGTTTTGTATGTGCGCACCAGAATTAGCACGAATTGCCAATGAAACAGAGGCCATGGCTGACTTAAAGAAACAGAGTAAAATGGATCACCATGAACTCAATAAGTCAACAACACTCAGGCAAGAACAAGCTATTAAAAAGCTATTTGATGTCCTAGCACCTTGTGGAATATTCAAGAGTGGCAATACAGAAATGGTTAAGCTTGTCACTAATGAGATAGTTCCTAAAGCTGTTGAGGAAAGCATCCTGCCCTGTGAGCTCGTGGGAAAATCTGCAATGCAGAAATTTGTTGATGAAAGAATATGTGGAAATACACATCTTTGGGACAAGATGACAAAATGTAAGTCATTTACATGGACTTCTACAACCAAGGAGGTTAAAGTACAGGCAAAGTCTGATGTTTTAACCCTCCAGGCAACATCTGGTCTAATGTCTCGACTACTTGTTGTAGCGCGCTCATCTCGTGAAATAGATTTGGAAGAGGTGATTGGTAATTATGAATTTACAACTGTTAATCGGATATTAATGAGACCAGATGGTTCTATGCACCCAACATTAAATAAAGGCTCATTGATAACTGTCTTAGAGAATCTTCCAGTGTCACAGATGGAGGATTGCCAAGACAATCTCATTTCAGATGGTGCATACGGTTCCACAGATGCACAGCTCTGTCTAATTGTAGACGGTATGGCCGTAGTACAAGAACTCATGGCTGTGAAGTCATTTGAAAATGGTAAAGCCCTTGGCAAAGCTTATGTTGAGCTCATTGATATCAAATCACGTAATTACAATTCTGTAAGGGTAATTTTTGACAATTACACTGTCGTTGGCTCATTAAAGGAATCAACACGTGAACGACGCAGGGGTGGAAAGGCACAGCCAAAAGATTATAATGTTGAAGACAATACCAAAATTGCTGAATTAAAAGTATTCCTTGGAAGTGTAGCTACAAAAGATTTGTTGACACTTTATCTTGCACAGAGATTAATAGACCATTCTGAAATGTGTATGATAACAGCCACACGCAAAGAAGTGATGTCCAACTACACCAATAATGCCACTCCTGGTGTCAGTACACAAGAAGAAGCCGATACCTTAATGATCTTGCATGCAGTGGAAGCAAATAAAGCTGGATATACTGTTCACATTTACAGTCGGAATGCAGATATTTTGATTCTTGCGCTGAGATGTACAGCTCTTCTTGGCAAGAAAGCTGCCCTGGTGATGGTCACGGGTGATCGACGACGACTAGTTCTACTTCAACCTATGTATGATGCTCTTGGACCGGAGAGAGCAAATGCTCTCTGCAAATGGCATGCTATCACTGGTTGTGATAACACAGGCTACATAAGAGGAAAGTCTAAGAAAGCGTGCTTAGAAGCCTTCCTAAAAGCAGATACCAAGATTGTAACTTTAATATCCGGCCTCGGCTGTGACACCCAGCCTTCTAATGATACATTAAATGGGTGCATTTCCTTTTTATGTAGTTTATTCTGTAAGAAGAATGTTCACATTACTGAGCCGCATCACCTCAGATGGCACCTATTCAAACAACAGGGCATGAGAAAAGGTGTCGACATGCTACCACCAACACGTGGAACATGGGTTGAGCATATCCAGCGTGCTCACTGCCAAGCTTCGGTGTGGGAACAAGACCGTATTGTCAGTCCACTATCACCAGATCCCTTACAGCATGGCTGGGTGAAGGAAGAGCACAGGCTTGTACCTCTGTTATCCACGGTTGCACCAGCCCCTGCAGCGGTGGTTGAGTTAGTGAGGTGTACGTGTGGTACCACTAACCCAAGCTCAACAAATAAGTGCGCTTCAGGTAGGTGTTCATATCGATTAAAAGGTCTAGTGTGTACAGAACTTTGCCGGTGTGAAGGAGAGGAAGACCATTGCCAGAACGTAAGTAGTATGTTGACCCAGATGATGCAAACTGATCTCAAAATTAGGACTTCAGTGTATTATATTTACAATAAGCGAATTTGAATTGTTGTTTAATCATCAGTTTTGGTCAAATAAATAGTAGCAAATTTACATTTGGGACGAGGTGGCAAACGGCCGTCGTAACCAAAAGATCAAAAGATTATTTTTTAAATGTTAAAAATGGTAAAAAAAAAAAAAGGTATCTATTTTGGATATATTACAAGTGAGTAATGTGTATTCCAGTGGCGTAGCGATGTCGTGTTTGGGGGCCCCTGGCCAGAACGTGTGTGGGCCCCAATTCTGGACGTCCTCCCCAGAGGTTTTTAAAAATTTAGATGCTCTCAGAGGTATATATATATATATAGACTCATTTGGTTGATTGTGCAGAATTGAAAAATATTTGCCAAAATCTTTAGGGCTTAAGCCCCTACACAAGCCACATTTGTCTACGCCATTGCAGTATGGAGTGGTTCTGAGTGCTACTCACCATTAAATTTGGGAAAGTAGATGATCTGAGAAGTCATCTACTGCAAGGCTGCATTCTGATAAAAAGGTTTTATCAGAATGCAGGAGATGGAGGGGGTTTTTCTGTTCGCATTATTATTAAAGAAAGAAGGTTCAAAACTTCTACATAAAATAATATTGCAGGCTGGTGGGGCCCCTAATGGTCAGGGGCCCATGCTCCTTGAACCCGATATTGCTACACCACTGGTGTATACAATGTATATACGTATATATTTTCTTTTTTTTCTCTAAACATATACCAATTAATGTAAAGTCTTACTCATTTTAAGGCAAGGACCAGTTGGATAGTTTTTGCGTAATTTAATAGGGGTTTTCCATATCGGCGGCCATTTTGAAATCCAATATGGCCGTTCTAGGGTACACTGTTGTTTGTTATCTTATTTTCTATCATTTTACATGAATCCCTAATACAAACACATGCTATAGAGTATGGCATGTACGTTGATATAATGTATGCCAATAAACAGCCGGCGATATAAGTAGAAAACTAACTTGAATATGGCGGCCATTTTGAAAGCCAAGATGACGGCTTATCGATAGATAGGAAAAATTGGTATCAAGCGGTTTCATGTATCTTGATATCATGAAAATATTTCCTGAAAGTTTCAGCTACTATACCCAAAATGCATATAAGGTACACAAGCTGACAGACTAATAGCTAACCGCCTTGAGGTGATCAGTGAACATAGCAATGAACCGAACTTTATTTGTAATATTATCAAAATATTACTCCTGATCTTTGTACCAACAGTGGGATGGCTTCACTTCTATCGTGGCAGCAGGCAGTCCATCTGATTTGCGCCGCTGATATTCGTGGGTCTTAGTTGACAACACATGATATCCATAGAATACAACGATTCAGTGGCCGAAAAGATGTTTGAGATATGCAAACCTGGGGTCAGTTATATTTAAATTTAACTCGTTACAGTTACAGTGGACCATGTCAGTTTAGGTCACAGTTACATTTGTTGAGCAATGTAACCAGTTCCATTTCAATTACTTTAATTACTTTGTCTGATAATTATTATGAAGACGTGTAAGAACATGAACGTCATCATAAGAAGTGTATGTAGTCCACCAGTTTGAGATATAAAAAAGAGAGAAAATACCACTATAACTTGTGATATAATATACTGACAAAAATGGATTCATTTCATTCTCATTTGAAGCTAGATAAAAAACTTGATCAAAGTTTTGAAAACAACTGTATTTTGTCGCTGCCATATGCAATAAGAAGCTTCATTCAACTTGCTTCCAAAATAATAAGATGCTTTCACTGTAAAAAAAAAAAAGATAAGATAAGGCACATACGTTAATTTCATTGTAAGAAATAATTGGTTGAATGTTTTGAAACTAATTTGTCTGAAAGCCATTGGTGGCATAAGTATCAGGTGTTTTCAGTGAAATTAGTTTCAGAATGTTCAATCGCTTTCAGCCTTTCAATTAGCGCGTGGACTTTCTACGATAAGGTAATCTGCTGAGTAGTTTAGAGTAATCTTAGTGGAAACGTTGCTACGGTGGGGAAGTAACAATTTCCCGGGATATTAACTTCAAAATGTTCATCAGCTTTGATAGATGCTTAATTTAAATTAGCAATTAAAACATTTAGAAAATAATCTGTTACTTTGATATGTTGCAATGACAAATTCATTTGGATCGGATAATCTACTGTATTTTTTGAAAATGTTATATTGAAAGCTGTAATGCCTCATACGGCAGCAACATCTTTTTCCAGTCAAATTAATTTCAAAATATTCAACAGCCTTTCAGTACCAGTACACTAGTTTCATTGCACAAGCCCTTATAACATATTAAAATGTGTCTGTTATAGGAAAATGGTTGGTTTGACTTTTGTCAATGGCATCGTTCTTCGATCTTTATCAGCTTATGCACTTATGTGTGAATGGACTGTTCCATGTTTAGCTATGCCCCGCCCATCTCTAGCTAAGCTCCACTCACACCTCGCTCATGTGAGTACGATCGATCTCTGAACTCTCTGATTATCAATTTCCGGAAAACTACAGGTAAGCTATTGAATATTTTGGAACTAATTTGATTGGGCGCTGTTGCTGCCTATGGTACCAACAGAGCCCAATCAAATTAGTTTCAAAATATTCAACAGCATGTTTCTTAAATAGCAAAAAGATACAAATTGTACCGGACTATTAAGCGTTAAAGACCGGCATAATCGAACCATTCGTGACATCATGGTTTTGACGTCAGCATACACGTCGCTTCGTTGATTATGACGTCATATGATTGAGTGAGGAAATGGATTCATGAATTGACCTTATCATGAGTATAATTGCTAAGCAATGATGTCCTCAGCTGGCCTAATCAATAGCATATAAAGAATAGAACAGGACATGCTGTTAACACATACTGCGGCTTACTAGGACTTTATTTGCAATTCAACTTTTGGAGTTTGTAATCCATTTAACCATTTATTACTAAAGATGGACAAACACGGCTTCTGCAGTGGTGTTGAGAAATGTCTATTTGCAGACCAGGATTATTTGTGAAAATTTATCACTGGAATCACTGGCTCGATAACCAGGCCAGGCATTCCAGTGGTAAATTTTCAAAAATATATTTCTCATGGTCTGTAAATTTATAGTTTTAAAGAGATAATTTTAAGTTAGCTACTAAATACAAAAGCTGTGTAAGATCTTTACTAATGGCTGTTGCTGCATGAGGTAGAAATAAATTTCAGTTAGATTATCATTGCTAACAAGCATATTTTTAGAAAGATAACCTATAGTAAATATCACATACAGATATATAATGGACTAACCCTTTAATGATCAAGATTAGTAAAAATGTCAAACTTTTAGCGCAGCGAATGTGTATTTTGCAGCCCACGCGATTATTTTTCTTTATTTTAGCGCTGGAATATCTGCCCCAATAAACAAGCCAGTCAGCCCAGTGGTAAATTTTCAAAATAAATATCACTAATACCCATAGCATCAGCATCTTCCGGTAAAATTAGCAACAAAGTATTCAACAGCTTACCAATAGGCTTACATTGAAATTGGGATACTGGAATGGCACATGCATAACAGTAGCTATGCTACAAATAATAAAATCATAATTCGCTCAGATCGCTTAATTCTTTGCCATTATGTGTCCATATTTGACTGTAGTTTAGAACCACCTCCCTCAGCGCTACCACAGTTGATGCGATCCTCTTTTTCCGTTTGTTAAACAGCATGCATGCAAGTCATGCGTGCAAGCCATGGAAGATTCAGACGAATGAATTGTGACCATTAAACCAGTTCAACGCATTATCAAGATTAGTGAGATCGCAGTCTTTCTTAACACTGCTGAGATCTACGTGCTTTTTTCAGAAGTCTGTATCATCTTTTGCGCGTGGTTCGTTACTGTGGTATGGATTGCCACACATAGGTACGGTGAATCAAACTTCGTCCATGTGTCAAACCACCACAACTCTTGATTGGCCACATGAGCGTTTGCTCTATTCTTAAATCTTACAAGAGCCCGTTAAAGCAGTGGTAGGCCTATGTTCTTTCTACAGCATGAGTGCCATCCACATACTTCTGACAAAGCCAGGGATGATGTTCTCATAACGCTTGGCATATTTTGCATGTGAAACTTTTCGGGTAATGAATAGTCCCTGTTGCTGTGAACAAGTTAAGAAAAACTCACCACGTGCTCTCAAATATTTGCAGTCCTAAGTCTCTCACATGATACAAAGTTTTCTATTTTTAGAATGTATGTATAATTACCGTGTTCTGCGGATATAGTAGTAGAAGCATCCTAAAGCTGCAATCGGTCCTTCTTCGCTTTTGAGCACTGTGTCAGTGAGTCTTGTCCTAAGCCAAAATCTTTAGCTCCCCCAGGACCATTCTTGATTTGACTTACCGAGTCCTGTTTTCTTAAGGTCCCCTCGCAGCGTGTTTAACAGATTTAAGCAATGGCGTCCTCTCTTGGCTTTATATTTGCTGGCTCCGAGTATGGCTCTCTGTGCTGGTGTGTCTTCTGGCATCCTTAGCTACATGGCTCTCTGTGCTGACGTGTCTTCTGGAATCCTTAGCACATGGCCAACCATGAACCATCTTTGCTGGGAGACTTTTACAGACAGTGGCGATGCACTGCACATATTGTATAGGGCATAGTTGGAAAGTATGCTGTCTGGCTATCGGTGTCCAGTACGGAGATGTTTGTGGTGGCAGGAAACAGGTTTGTCTAGAGCTGCCTTTGGAGCTGCCCAGCTATAAAAGTTATACATAGTCACGGATACGCAGGTTGCGTTGTATAAACGTAGTCTTTTTGCAGGGCATCTTTGATCTACGAATCCATAGCTTCCAGAAGGGCTGGAAAGCTATGTTCCCCATGACGCAGTGTGGAGCAATATCAGCAGCACTGCAAACCAATGAACCCAGGATTTTACTTTTCCTCCATGGTTCTCCGCCACGTAGTGGATCGTTATTTTCTTTAGTTTCATGCTTTGTAGATAGGTATATGTGGGTGAACTCTGTTTTCGATTCATTCATAGAGATTCTCAATTATCTGACAATACTGGAAAAGTAGTGAGAAACATGGATAACGTTCGTCAGGAAATCCGAATATGTTGAAACTAATTTGATTGGGCGCTGGCAGCAACAGCACCTAATCAAATAAGTTTCAAAATATTCAACAGTTTACCAGCATGGCCCTATAGATTTCTGGAAATTGAGATTCAGGGAGTTCAATCGATCGATCCCAACACAGGCAAATCATGGGCGAAGCTTAGTTAGAGATGGGTGGGGCATGGCTAAGACTGGATTCCTCCATTGTCAAATTGGTCAAGAAAATAAGTTTTCTCACGGAGTGTCAATCTGCAGACCGATAGCATTTTTTTTGGTTAAATTTACCTACTGGAATAAAGAATTAATGACTGACTTAGTTACCGAGCGATAATTCCAGTGATAACTTTTCAGATAATATTATATTACTCTGAAAATAGACATTTCTCAAGAGAACTACAAAACCATATTTTGGCCGGCTTAAAGTGTCAGCCCTTCTTTAGGAAATTCTTTAGGATGGAACACATATTATGTTGAATATTTGGAAATCAATTTAACTGGAAGCTGTGCTACCGAACGCAGCAGTATCCGCCAGTCAAATTAGCTTCAAAATACCCAACGGCTTAACTGTATGGCTGTTTAAAATTAAGACACGGAGGTTTCAGGATTCAAAGAGGTAAACTAATAGTCGGAGATGATAATTAAGAAGTATAAAGGGCACATGCAGATGATTTTGACATCTGAAAAGATCAGATATTTAGAAAATAACAACGTATACCTCGTCTCGGAAAAACAGCACATCCGGTCACTACTGCTATTCCATAATGGAATAGCAGCAGTGACCGGATGTGCTGACTTACTGCAAAGAGGGGCACGGTTAGTGTGTAATTCACAGTCCACGATTCCACTTTAATATTCAAAAGAAAAAAGAATCTCTGTCTTTCCTTCTACCAAAAGTGTCAACGAGTTCGTCCATCTGCTCATTAATCACGATATTGAATCACCACAAACTCGGATGAGTACGGTATAACGTGAGTCTTTTATACACTCATGGTCCATATATACGCGTCTCAGTTGTTGATGATTAAAAATCGGGTCGGTCACACGACAGTCATGAACCTGACTGCGGAATTTATGAGACCATATACCTATGCAGCGTGATTCTTCGGTTGCCTAGCTGAGACGTATGTTTACATTATGCCGAGCCGAGCGACCATGATTCCGATGTGTATCCGAATCGAGCATAATTCTGATAAATCTCCTATTGCAGTACATATATGAGCCAACGAACGAACGAATGAATGATTGAATGATTTATTTACACCCAGATCATTATACAATGATATATGGGTATATACATAAAGCTATTTTTATGTATGTATGATTACTGTATTCTGCGGCTGTAGTAGTAGAAACATCCTAAAGCTGCAATCAGTCCTTCTTCGCTTTTGCCCACTGTGTCTTGTTCTCAGCCAAAATCCTTAGCTTCCTCAGGTCCATTCTTGACTTGAGTGTACCGAGTCCTGCATACTTGAGGTCACCTCGCAGCACGCTCAGCAGATTTATGCAATGACGTCCTCTCCTGGCTCTGTATTTGCTGGCTCCGAGTATGGCGAATTCCAAGGCTCTCTGTGCTGGTGTGTCTTCTGGCATCCTTAGCACATGGCCAAACATGGACCATCTTTGCTGGGCGACTTTTACAGACAGCGGCGGCGTATTACACATCTTGTATAGTGCATCCTTGGAAATTATGCTCTCTGGCCATCGGTGTCCAGTGGTGGTGCGTAGATGTTTGCGGTGACAGGCATCAAGTTTGTCTAGAGCTGCCTTTGGAGCAGCCCAGCTGTTACAGTTATACATCATCAAGGATACGCAGGTTGCATTGTATAAACGTAGTCTTTTTACCAAGGGTATCCTTGATCTACGAATCCATAGCTTCCAGAAGGACTGGAAAGCTATGTTCCCCGTGATGCAGCATGCAGCAATGTCAGCAGTACTGCAAAGCAGTGAGCCCAGGATTTTACTTTTCCTCCATGGTTCGCCGCCACGGAGTGGATCGTCATTTTCTTTAGTCTCATGCTTTGTAGATAGGTATATGTGGGTTAACTGTGGGTTTTCGTTTCATTCATAAAGAGATTCTCAATTTTTAGTTTGCTTGCAGCTATTTGGAGAAGTTCGTCAAGGGGTTTCTTTTCCTCATCTATAAAGTCCACATCGTCGGCATATTCCATCTCTAGCGGCATGCCCAGTATTGACACCAGGGGGTTTGGTCTTGTGGAGTTTTCCCGCACGGATTTCAATGCAGCAGCCAGGTAACAGGTGAAGAGCACATGGGATAGACTATCTCCCTGTGGGGATTGATGTCTCAAACTCTACAGACTTCACTGACTTGACTCGTACTTTCAGCTTTGTGTCTGCAAGCAGTAGTCTCACTAGTCATAGCTCATTTTCATTCCAACTGGCCTGGCGCAAAACATCTAGGATCTTTGAGCGTTTAATTGTGTCGAAGGCTCGTGACATGTCAATGCCCATTTTGTGGAAATCCCAGTGTTTGGACATGACTACCGACTTAGGCATGCGCTGAGCCCATACAATGTCTGCGCAGCTGTGTCCACGTTTGAAGCCACTTTGACATGATCCGGTGAAGTCGTCGATCTTGTCTCGGATGCGTTATAGAGTAACATTGGATAGGATTTTCCGTATGCTGTTAAGGAGCACAATGGGCTGCAGACTGGCTGATGGGGGGCAGGTGGTTTCTTGGGCTTGGGTAGCGCGATAAGGATGCCTTGGCCTACAGCGTCGATGGGAAGGTGGTGCATAAAAGCTGAATTGATTATGTGCGTGATCGGTTTTGAGATAATGTCACTTGTATATTTGAATAGTTCATTGCTCATGCCATCAGGTCCAGATGCACGTCCATTTTTCAGGGATTTAAGTGCCTTCTCAACCTCTGCTGTATTAATTGGTGTTAGTAATGGCCTGGGGTCTCCTGAGAATGGGTACAAGGGCTCATCATCGTGGTCAGTGAACTGTTCCTTGAACCATTCTTGAATTGCCTCGGCTTTGCCCTGGTCAGTCCCGATAAAGTGTCCTTGAGAGTTGTGTACAGTTAGTGGTGGTGTGTAGTCAGCAACTCTCAGGTCTCGGGCTGCCTGAAACATTTTGTGGCAGTCATCCGTGGCAGTGATTTTATTTGCTATGGCGTCTGCTTGTTGGATAGCAGGATCTTTTAAGCATTCGCTAATGTGGCGCAGAATGTTATTGCGTTCCTGGCGTAGTTTGGTGCGATCTTCACTTTGGCCACCTTGATAGATGCGCAGACATAACGCTTTCTGTTCTGCTGACAGTTTTACTACGAGAGGGCCGTCAGTATACCTAGTTCTGTTGGTTTTAGAACACCTATGGTGCTAGTAGCTGATGATTCCATAGATATCAGTATTTTGGTTAGGGCTTCGTTTGGATCGGAGCTGACGTCGATGTTAGCTATTTGCTCCCCGAGGGCCTTTTTGTATAGCTTTTGAGTGCCAGTGTCGCTGATGAGCTTGGGTAAGTTGCAGGTGACTTTACCCTCTTGCCTGGTATGGCGTTTATACCCAGGTAGAGCTGGTTCATATGGAGGCGTGTAATGACTTGCTTATGGTCAGAATTGAGGTCTGTGCCTCCATAGGAACGAGCATCCCGAAGTAGGGTGTGTGCTGCTGTCTTGCATAGTATGAAATCTATTTGGTTGAAAACAACTTTTGTAGCCTTAGAACCTTTTGGGGCTTTGCGATCAGCAATGTGTACAGTCCATGTTGTCCGGTGGCGGCATGGGTGTTTGAAAGCCGTATGTGTGGAAAGTAGGCCATTGGAACTAAGGAATGCCACCAGTGCATCTCAATTGCTGTTGCATGTGCCCTCACCATACGATCCCATGCATGAGCCAAGTCCTGAACTTTTGTCCGCAATGCCGAGTTTACTCAGCTTGAAGTTGAAATCTCCACACACGAACAGTTGCCATCTAGCTGGGATAGTAATGGCGGAGCTCAGTTCTGCATAAAAGGAATCTAATATAGCTGGATTCCCTTTGGCCCTTTCGGTAGTTGGCCCATATGCATTGACTATGCGACACTTAGTGGTGCGCTTTCGCGTTGGTATAGCCAGGTCGATAAATGCAACGCGATCACTGACGTATCCAAAACTACTGACATCGTCCAATACCCTTGGTCCGATTACGAAGCCTTAGCCCCGGTATGTGGCCTGTTTTTGCTCCATGAGCACTAGCTTATGGCCTGTCTGTAATTGCTGCTCTGGGTGTTTAGCTACTTTAGTCTCTTGAATGCATGTGATATCGATTTTATAGCGTTCACAGTCTGCACCCACGGTTTGTCTCTTTGATGTTGCACTCAGACCACGTACATTCCACGTAGCTATGGTAAGCTCCTGGGAAGATTGTCGAGCACAGTTTCTTGTTAGAAGGTTATACATAGTCAGAGTTGCCTCTGTATGCGGATGTCAGCCCTCAATCCTTGATGACTTAGTTTCCCAACAAAGTTGGTACTTACGGAGGAGACCAGCGTGGAGGTGTCATCTCCCCCCCCCCCACTATTTATATAGAACTTGACAATATCGTCGGCGCCACCAAATTTAGTCGGACAGGGAAGTGAAATGTCATGAACATACAGCAATTATACAGTTACAAACATATTGTCAAGTGATATTTATATATAACTTGACAATATGTTCGTAACTGTATAATTGCTGTATGTTCATGACATTTCACTTCCCTGTCCGATTAAATTTGGTGGCGCCGACAGGGAAGTGAAATGTGACACCTAGTCGACTCTCCCATCCCCCTCCCCTCCCCCTCCCTCTCTCCATCTCTCGTAAGTTGGGTGGATCAGTTATCTGGTATTAGTTATTACGGTTATCAGCTTTCACAGCTGTTTAGGTAATAGCATTTATTATTATGTGATGGCACGGGCCTACTTCCGAGTTCACATTGATGGTTAAATGAAAAGGAACACCCAATGTTGTTAGTTTAAAACAACTGATGACCTCATAAACACACGATTATGATGCAATACAAGCATAATATGTACTTCTGGTTCCAGAAGTAAGGAGATGACGTCAGACTTAACAAGCATCGGGGCCTATATTGGCTAACAACGCAGTAGCTCCGTCACGAAAATCGCAAGATCCGTCACGAAGTGAACGTATAGGATGAATATACAAATTAATAAATATTCTGTTTGTTAAATATGTTGAAACTAGTTTGACTTGGTTTCAAAGTTTCGAATCGGTTTCAACACGCGTAAATGGCTGGGTTGTGCTTGGCTAGAAATGAACCAGGAATAACTAGAAATGAATTCCTCTTATTAGCGAGATTATCCGAATGAGGGATCCAGTTTTAGCTATGCCCCGCCCATCTCTAGCTAAGCTCCACCGACACTTCACCCGTGGTGAGATCGATCGATCCCGGACCTCCCTGACTATCAATTTCCAAAAAAATATACAGGTAACCTGTTGACTATTTTGAAACTAATGTGACTGCAGTCAATTTAGTTTCAAAATATTCAACAGCATGTTTATTAAATAGTAAAGACATACAATTCGTACAGCAACGCTTAGTCCGTCATCAATTAAGCGTTCGTCGCCAACTTAACTACGTTATTGATTACGGGCTTGATTATGACGTCATCTTACATGCCACGTAGTTGATTATGACGCCATATGATTGATAAATACACTGGAATCCTCCGAGTGAGGTTAGAATACAATCAGCATTGTCACTGGACAAAGGTCATTTAGAAACATAGAGCAGCAACAACTTGGTGATATTCATGGTGTATTTGTACTCACATTTATATTTTCATGGTTCTTGCAGTTTCTTGAATTACAAGTCAGTAGCGTAAAGTCTACAACCAGATTTTCCAACTTAATTCTTTTAACACACACTCAATTTATAGTGACTAAATAAAATATGTTGATTCATCAAAACTAAATTACACTCGTGTATGAGCATGTCTCGCGATTTTTAAAGATTTCGAACAGCTGGGTGTTGTTTAATAGCACTAATATCGGTAGTAATGGACGATTGTTGAAGCATGCTGCGCTGATAGCGTGCGTACATAATCTCAAATCAAAGTTCAACCTATTTAATGTTATTGTATTCTTACTGGGGCGTTCCTATAGTTGCCCTGCCCCATACGCAGCCGTCCACGTTCTGTCGGTTGTCTAATCAAATTTAATCTTAAGCTTCACTTTGACTTGCATAATAACTAGTACGCAACTGATCTTAGTTTTAATGAACGGCGTACACACAACCTGCATACCAATCGCCTGAAATGACTCAGAGGAGGGCGTCACTATCGGAGAGGGACTAACGAGAGACATGCTAACACGTGTTAGTAGTTTTGTTAAAATTATACTTTATTATTGCACTCAATCACATACAATTATGTCCAGATGGAAGATAACTGGACAATGTAACATGTAGGTCCAATTTTAAAAGCTCACTTTTCCTTGATAAATAATTATACCAGTAAACGTTTATATTTACCTGTAAATTGCGCAAAAATCTGTATTTAAAAAGATAATTTGACCTGGGCATATATATTGGTGAAAGACAGCCATATTTCTAATTTTTGGTAGTATATTTCACCCAACATATATGTATTTCTATAGATGCAGAAGTTTTAAAGGTAGCGTGTGTGAAATCCAAGAGACAACCTACGCCGGCGTAAGATACGCCTACCAGCGAATGACTTAGTTACAATGGTATCATTGATGATGGTGTAAATTATACTTTCAATGTTATTGAAAGGTGTATACCAATATGTGTTACATTTCCTTGCCTACTACTAGAATGGCAAGATGTTTGCACTTGAGGTGGCGAAGGAAAAACATAGATATGAGACGATCAACAAAAATGCTGACCAACTATGCTACAGTCGTGTAACTTGCTGAGGATATTGTCCCAGTTTACCAAAGTTTGATTAACATATAGGTATATTCCTACCTGGCTAGCTAATGATCCTTTTAGCCCACATCTACATTGGTATGCACTCTTCTATATCATCACACTAGATACACGTATATATACCGAAATACGTAGATATCCACTTACTTTTCTAGTCAGGGGGAAACTGTGTGAATGCTCCTCACTTATGTGTAGCCATCCATTCGGTTGCATATGTATTACTGGCGTATTTTAAATCTATTATTAGTCTCTGTTATCAAGCCATTGATGCTAAATTGTTGTTAATTTACAATATTCAAAATTGCATGTAGGCCCTACCATACTAGCATCATCAGGCGTGTAGACTTTAACACATATTTAACTCTTCAACACTACACACCAGATTCGATAAATTATGTACAATACAGGGGCATGTCCGTTGAGAAGTTTGACTAAAAGCTTCAAGTGCTATTCTTCTCAAAATAACCAAATGGTTGGTTGGGTGATTGCTTTGGAGCTCTATTGAATGTGAATGGGGAAAATATTCAGCGCAAATAATTTCATACACCAAGCTCCAAAAGTAACAGTCAAAATCACGGCTTTAGTCAAGACAACAATTTATAATTCAAGCTATTAATTCCAGATCGCAAATTATCATTCAAAACATTTCATTCAAGGTCGTGATGTTTACATCAAGGCGTGGATATTTAGACTAAAACGCTAAGTGTTTATCCAATATATAAAACAATATAGCAAACAGATAGTCATGAACGCATGTACACAGATGAAAGTGACAGCGTAGCCTTAGTGTAAGCCTACCCTCTCTTGGCCAATAATTTTCCAGTAGTAGCACTGGAAACACACTAATAGACTTGGACTACCAAATATAAGACCGTAATACTAACAGATTTTTTCGCAAATGGTTTCACAAGTTTCCAACTGAGCGCCAAAATTCTTGAGAAACATTCAATTTTAAAAACACAATCTATATCCCTATTTATATCTTAATATTCTGTCTACACGTGTCTGACGCGCCCACATCCATCAAGGAAACCACAAAAACTGCTAAACCTACAGAAGTTTGGGGTTTCAGATGTCGGCCAGCTGATTGAAATTATGGCGTCAACCATCTTATGAAACATTATTCAAAGCTAAACAAGGACTGAGGGTGTAATCGGAACGGTGGGATTGTTAGATATGCTGACTGTTACGTCAGCAGTACTTATGGTCAGGTGTGTTTTGCCTGCTCATGGGCATCTTGGAATTCTATGTGTCATGGTAGTAGGCGATATTTATGTGTCATGGTAGTAGGCTATATTTATGTGTCATGGTAGTAGGCTATATTTATTGTTTTGTACAGTTTTTTGTCGTCTTGAATGACTTTTTTGGTTTGATAGGCCTATGTTGTTTTAGGCCTATATGTCGGTTACGTAATTAGCGTATTTGTATAAATTGTTGTGTTAAAGTAAAAATCACACCTTTGACCTAAGATCAAATGTTTTCAATGGCAATTTGTTATCTGGAAAAGAAAGTTGTTATCTTGATGAGAAATTGTTTGTTTTGAATGTTAATTTTGGATCTTGGTATATGGAATTCTTTGACTTTAGTGTAAATTTTGGATCTTGGTACAAGAAATTGTTTGTGATCAATGTTAATTTTGGATCTTGGTATCTGAATTACATTATTTTGAATATTTTCCCGTTTTGGCATTCCATAGAACTAGGATACTGGACATTTGTGATTCAAATGGTTAAAAATGCTATCTAAGAACTAAGACCTGAAGAAGTAAATATGCTTCTTTTTCGTGCAGTGATTAGGCAAAGGATGCGGTCAGACAACTGTACCATCCTTATGTTCAGTAAGACGTGCAAAAAATAGTTTCAAACGGTCGGTCTTTTAGAGCTGCCTCTAACAAAACTATTCTATACTGGACAAACATGTGTCAACAGCATCCTTTGCGCAATGCGCTTATGACATAATATATGCCTCCAAACATGTTTCGCGAAATAGAAGAGCACTTTAACAAAACGTATCGTTCATTAGGAGAAACTGTTTTCCGCTCTGTGAATCTCGCAGCGCACTCCTGCAACATTTCCCCCGATTGAGCAGGCTCCAAATAGCTAGATATTAAAATTCCTACACTGTTAGTGACATAAACCTCTGCAGTTTATGATATCTTATGTAAATGCCACTCCGCTGATATGCGCATGATACAGACCGATACATTGAAAGAGTAGACGCATGTTTCATTTAAATATACATACTGCTTTCCTTGCAACGATACCTTGTCAAACTTTGGGCAAAGAGATCATACTTTATGTATACGATATCCATTTTGTTGAAAAACACACGTATTATGCATATGCATACACTTAAATTGCAATTATATGTATTATCCAGGTAAATGGTCCTTTCTAGTTTTAGCTATGCCCCGCCCATCTCTATCTAAGCTCCACCCACGCATCGCTCGTGTTGTGGTCGATCGATCTCTGAACTCTCTGACTATCAATTTCCAGAAAACTATGCAGGTAAGCTATTGCATATTTTGGAACTAATTTGATTGGGCGCTGTTGCTGCCTATGTTTGAATTAGCTTCAAAATATTCAACAGCATGTTTCTTAAATAGCAAAAACATACAATTCGTACAACGTGTCGGACTATTAAGCGCTAAAGATGGGATTAATCGAATCATACATGACGTCATGATTATGACTTTAGCATGCACGTCGCGTAGTTGATTATGACGTCGTATGATTGAGTGAGGAAAGGGATTCATGAATTGTGCTTGTGATAGTTTAAAAGCACCGAAAATGTACATGAAGTGCCGATATCGTTGACAAAGTATGACTTGGATATACAAGGAATACATGCGTATCTACAATGTGGCAATAAAGTCTCTCAAAAATACCCAACGTTGCCAAAATGTGCGCTTACCGTCTTTCCGTTTTTGCGCTATCCCTCTCTGATAGTGACACCCTCCTCTGATAGTAGCCTAATTTCAGGCGATTAATATGCAGGGTGTGGTATAGTAATGTAAGCGTTAAATACGCATAAAATGACGCAATGTTTCGCCATACCGCTATGATCATTGGGAATATATATGTATGGCAAGACTAGTGCTGAACATGAATCTAAATTAAAATAGTTTTAAAATGTCCTAATTTAGTAGCTCGTCACATTATGATTGAACGTTAAGATAAAAATTACAAATCATCGGTCCGTAAGATAACAGCTATAGCTACTAGTTAACTCTATGCTAAATAAAAGGTGCAACACTGTTTCAAAAGGTCGCTCTTTTAGAGCGGTCTCTAACAAAACTATTCTATACTGGACAAAAACGTTCAACAGCATCTTTTGCGCAATGTGCGTGTGACGTAAGATATGCGTCCAAACATGTTTCGCGAAATAACAGAGCACTCTAACAAAACATTCATTAGGAGAAACTGTTTTCCTCTCTGCGAATCTTACAGAGCACTCCTGCAAAGTTTCCCCTATTGAACAGGCTCCAGAATTGCTGAATATTAAAAGTCATACACCGTTAGTGGCATCACCATCTGCCTCTTACATATCTTATGTAAATGCCACTCCGCTGATCTGTGCATGATACAAACCGATACATTGAAAAAGTAGACGCATATTTCATTTAGATATACATACTGCTATCCTTGCAACGATATCTTGTCAACTTTGGGCAAAGAGATCACGCTTTATGTATACATATCCATCTTGTTGAAAAACAAACGTAATATGCATATGCATACACTTAAATTGCAATGAACCTGTCCATTTTAGCTATGCCCCGCCCATCTCTATCTATGTTCCACCCACACCTCGATCGTGTTGGGGTATATTTGTCTCCGAACCCTCTGACTATCAACTTCCGGAAAACTATACAGGTAGGCGGTTGAACATTTTGAAACTTATTTGATTGGGTAATGTATGGTAGCAAATAGGTTTCAAAATATTCAACAGCATGTTTCTTAAACAGCAAAAACATACGAATTACAACGTGTCGGACTATTAAGCAAGCGTTAAAGACGGGCTTAATCGACTCAATCATGACGTCATGATTATGGCGTTAGAATACACGTCGCGTAGTTGATTATGACTTCATATGATTGAGTGAGGAGATGGATTCATGAATTGTGCTTATGACAGTTTAAAATCACCGAAAATGTAAGTGAAGTGCCGATATCGTTGACAAAGTATGACTTGGATATACAAGGAATACATGCGTATCTACTATGTGGCAATAAAGTCTCTCAAAAGTACCCAACGTTGCCAAAATGTGCGCTTACCTTGTCTTTCCGTTTTTGCGCTATCCCTCTCTGATAGTGGTATCCTACTCCGATAGTAGCCTAATTTCAGGTGATTAATATGCAGGGTGTGGTATAGTAATACAAACGTTAAATACGCATAAAATGACACAATGTTTCGACGGTCCGTTATGATCATTCGGAATACATATGTATGACAAGACTAGTAGGCCTACTGTTGAAATCTAGATTGAAGTATTTTTTTTAATATCCCAATTTAGACAAGTAGCTCGTCACATTATGATTGAACGTTAGGATAAATGTTATAAATCATCGGTTTGTGATAACTGATATAAGATAACAGCTGTGGCTACCAGTTAACTCTTTAGGCGTTCAATCCCAAGCAATCCTTCCAAAGCAATCATATAAAAAACTTGTCGATTATTTTGAAATTTATTTAACTGGAAGTCGATCGTTGTTTCCAAAGCCAGAAACATATTCAACATTAATTTCAAAGTATACAACAGAGCATAGCTTAAATCATAATAAACTTGTCGTATCTGGAGTATGGAGTTGAAAGTTTAACTTAAGCCGTCATTTCCGTGTAATTGTCACATTGAGTACCGTGCCGACTCTTTTAACGCTGATCTAGTTAAGCTCGTACCCGAGTCCAAACATTCTATGGTGGAGGAGTCGATATCAGATTGACCCTGACCCGTCCGTGACAGATTCTTGAAATGTACGCGAAGGATATGGATAATATATGTTTTCGGCGTGGGGATAGGGTGGCGCGGATGTCCGTTAAGTTAGTTACTAGATCCTAGTTACTAAATGGATACTAAAATTTGGTGGGAAGTTAGATACTAGATCCTAGATACTAAATGGTTATTAAACTTTGGTGTGAAGTCAGTTACTAGATCCCAGTTAGTAAATGGCGACTAAACATTGTGAAGTTAGTTACTAGTTCCTAGATCCTAACTAGTTACTAAATTTACGTGAGTTAACTAATTTTCAATATTTTCAAGATTACTCGCAAATTAGTATCTGAAAAATTGTGTAACTGGTATATGGTAGCCAGTTATTAAACTTTTTCTTAAATTTTTTTTAATTCGGACGCAAAAACTTTAGTAACTGGTATCTGGGAGCCAGTTACTAAAGGTTTTTTTCAAAATTTTCTCAAATTCGGATTTGAAAACTTTAGTAACTGGTATCTGGGAGCCATTTACTAAACTTTTTCTTCAAAATTTTCTCAAATTCGGATTTGAAAACTGTAGTAACTGGTATCTGGGAGCCAATTACTAAACATTTTCTTCAAAATTTTCCCAAATTCGGATTTGAAAACTTTAGTAACTGGTATTCGGGAGCCAGTTACTACACATTTTCTTCAAAATTTTCTAAAATTCGGATTTGAAAACTTTAGTAACTGGTATCTCAAAGCGAGTTACTAAACTTTTTCTTCAAAATTTTCTCTTTTTCGGATGTGAAAACTTTAGTAACTGGTATCTGGGAGCCAGTTACCAAACTTTTTCTTCAAAATTTTCTCAAATTCGGATTTGAAAACTTTAGTAACTGGTATCTGGGAGCCAGTTACCAAACATTTTCTTCAAAACTTTCTCAAATTCGGATTTGAAAACCTTAGTAACTGGTATCTGGGAGCCAGTTACTAAATATTTTGAAGAAAAAGTTTAGTAACTGGCTCCCAGATACCAGTTACTAAAGTTTTCAAATCCGAATTTGAGAAAATTTTGAAGAAAAAGTTTAGTAAATGGCTCCCAGATACCAGTTACTAAAGTTTTCAAATCCGAATCTGAGAAAATTTTGAAGAAAAGGTTTAGTAACTGGCTCCCAGATACCAGTTACTAAAGTTTTCAAATCCGAATTTTAGAAAATTTTGAAAAGGTTTAGTAACTGGCTCCCAGATACCAGTTACTAAAGTTTTCAAATCCGAATTTGAGAAGAGTTTGAAGAAAAAGTTTAGTAACTGGTTCTCAGATACCAGTTACTAAAGTTTTCAAATCCGAATTTGAGAAAATTTTGAAGAAAATGTTTAGTAATTGGCTCCCAGATACCAGTTACTAGTTTTCAAATCCGAATTTGAGAAAATTTTGAAGAAAAAGTTTAGTAACTGACTTCCAGATACCAGTTACTAAAGTTTTCAAATCCGAATTTGAGAAAATGTTGAAGAAAATGTTTATTAACTGGCTCCTAGATACCAGTTACTAAAGTTTTCAAATCCGAATTTGAGAAAATCTTGAAGAAAAAGTTTAGTAACTGGCTCCCAGATACTAGTTACTAAAGTTTTCAAATCCGAATTTTAGAAAATTTTGAAAAAAAAGTTTAGTAACTGGTTCCCAGATACCAGTTACTAAGGTTTTCAAATCCGAATTTGAGAAAATCTTGATGAAAAAGTTTAGTAACTGGCTTCCAGATACCAGTTACTATTTTCAAATCCGAATTTTAGAAAATTTTGAAGAAAAAGTTTAGTAACTGACTTCCAGATACCAGTTACTAAAGTTTTCAAATCCGAATTTGAGAAAATGTTGAAGAAAATGTTTATTAACTGGCTCCTAGATACCAGCTACTAAAGTTTTCAAATCCGAATTTGAGAAAATTTTGAAGAAAAAGTTTAGTAACTGGCTCCCAGATACCAGTTACTAAAGTTTTCAAATCCGAATTTGAGAAAATTTTGAAGAAAATGTTTAGTAATTGGCTCCCAGATACCAGTTACTAAAGTTTTCAAATCCGAATTTGAGAAAATTTTGAAGAAAAAGTTTAGTAAATGGCTCCCAGATACCAGTTACTAAAGTTTTCAAACCCGAATTTGAGATGAAAAAGTTTAGTACCTGGCTCCCAGATACCAGTTACTAGTTTTCAAATCTGAATTTGAGAAAATTTTGAAGAAAAAGTTTAGTAACTGGCTCCCAGATACCAGGTACTAATGTTTTTGCGTCCGAATTTGAAAAGATTTAAGAAAAAGTTTAATAACTGGCTACCATATACCAGTTACAAAGATTTTCAGATACTAATTTGCGAGTAATCTTGAAAATATTGGAAATTCGCTAACTCACGTAAATTTAGTAACTAGTTAGGATCTAGGAACTAGTAACTAACTTCACAATGTTTAGTAGCCATTTAGTAACTAGGATCTAGTAACTGACTTCACACCAAAGTTTAGTAACCATTTAGTATCTAGGATCTAGTATCTAACTTCCCACCAAATTTTAGTATCCATTTAGTAACTAGGATCTAGTAACTAACTTAACGGACATGTCTAATGAGGCCCATGATACTGTTGGCTTTATTGATTTAATTTTGAATGTGGTGATCAAAGGAGAGCCGAGTCAAAGATGCCGCCGAGATCGTTTTCGTTGTCCATATGGGATAGAGTATGGCTAGCATTATCAAATTCATGTTTATATTGGAAATTCTGTTTTGTACCTCTAGCAATGGATAATACATTACATTTATCAGGGTGGAATTTTAACATCCATGTTTTTGACCACATTTCTAGGCTTGTCAGATCTGATTGCAGGTCATCACAATCAGATTGTTTTGTAATATGCTTAAATATCTTTGTGTCATCTGCATAAAGATATAGACTGGATGTTTTGTATTAGTTCAGGCATGTCATTTATGTAGATCACAAACAGAAGGGGGCCGAGCACACTGCCCTGCGGTATGCCACTAGTCACGGCTGCCCATTGAGAGTATGAGTCGTTTATACGTACTTGTTGACGCCTACCCACCAGGAAGGATGTAATCCACCCCAGGGCTGGTTCTGTGATGCCATAACGTGCTAGTTTGTTAATCAAATGGATGTGAGGCACGGTATCAAATGCCTTAGCAAAATCCATATAGATGTCCACAGTGCCTCTCTTCTCTAGCATATTAATCCATTCATCTAGGACATTTATTAACTGGAGCATGGTGGATCATCCAGTAAGAAATCCATATTGTTTCTTACTAAAAAGTTTATTTGATTTCATATGGCCCATTATTTGCTCTCTAATAATGGATTCCATAACCTTGCAA
Organism: Chaetoderma sp. LZ-2023a; assembly: GCA_034401795.1. NCBI lineage: Eukaryota > Metazoa > Mollusca > Caudofoveata > Chaetodermatida > Chaetodermatidae > Chaetoderma > Chaetoderma sp. LZ-2023a. The sequence continues at coordinate 67,932,793 of CM067371.1, read as the reverse complement.
GCTACACAGGTGAGACATATGGGTCTATAATTACCTGCAAGTTTGGGGCTGCCTTTCTTTTTAAAAATTGCTGTTACATGGGCCTCCTTCCAATCTCCTGGTACATATTTTGTTCTTAATGAAGTTGAGTATATGATTGACAAAGGTTTGGCTACAGAGATGGATAGTTCTTTAAGAACTCGGGGATGTATCCAATCAGGTCCTGCGGATTTAGAGGTTTTCAATTTGGCGAGGTGGGCTAAAACTTGTGCCTCAGTTACTTGTGCCTCAGTGTTTTTAAATGGGATGTTAATAGGTCTAACTGGAATGATTGGCAGGTTGTTGGTTGGTTCATCAGTGAAAATTGTTGAAAAGTGACATGATAGAACCTCAGCTTTTTCTATGTCAGTTTCTGTGCATTGAGGTTTATCTGGGTCTATCAGCAGTGGAGAAGTACCAGGTTTTGTTTTAATTTTAGATTTGGCATACATCCAGAATTGCTTAGGGTTTGATTTGGCTGCTTTTGCTATATTTTTTTCATAGTTTTTATGCATTTTGTTAGTCAGAGATTTGACTTTGTTCCGTTGCCTGTTATACTTTATTTTATTTTCGTTTGATCGGTTTGTAAGGAATCTTTATTTATGAAGTTGTTATTCATTTCTTTATAGTTTCCTTTGTCTAGAAGAAATCTTTTCTTCACAGGTTTTCCTGCCAGTTAAGAATGTAAATGGAATGTGATAATAGAATGGTCACTTTTACCGAGTGGGCTCAGGTAATCTAAATCTGATATCATTTCTTCTTCATTGGTTAAAAGCAGATCAAGTATATTAGGTGTAACATTATTCCTAAATCTGGTGGGCCTATTTATATGCTGGTATAAGTAGGTGTCACGAATACATTCAATGAACGAGTACTCTTGACTTATTTCATTTTTTGTGGTTGACAATGTGTTCCAGCAGATATCAGGATAGTTAAAGTCACCCACTATTAAAAGATGGCTATAATGTAGCGTGGCAACATGTTTTAATAATTGTACCCGTTTTTCATTGTTTTCCCTTGTTCCACTGTCAGACCTATATATACCCCCAATTAATAACTTGTCCCGTGAATATAATTTTATCTCAATCCAGACTGATTCTTCATATTCGAATGTGATTAAGTCAGAACCACTAGCACATACAGAAGACTGTGTGTAGATGATTATTCCCCTGCCTATTGTCTTATCAACATTTGTTTGGTGTATGGTATATCCATCAACGTTGTAGTCCTCTAGGGTTAGTTCTCTATAATGTTTGGGCTTCACTTCAGTTATAATAATAATTAACGGTTTATTGATGTTAATAATGTACTTTAATTCAGTCATTTTGTTTCGGAGACAGTCTGCATTTGTGTATAAACATGTTATGGGAACGTTGAATAGAGATTGATGGGATGTTTCATTAGAGGCACCTTCACCATTGGTGGCCAGATTTCTAAAATTATTTTCATATTTGTTATTGTTAGTTTGCTGTAATCCTTGTTCAGTTGTTTGGTAGTTTTTACATGTGTCTGTTATTTCGCTTGTATATTCATCTATGAGGTCAAGAAATTGGTTTGATAAAAAGGTTTGTTTCGGTTGAAAGACATTTGGAAGAGGCTTTGATTTTTGTCGTATGACTGGTTTCCAGTATTGTGACTCTGCCTGAGATGATGATTCATTGTGCTCCTGCCTATATTCCTCCCAAAATGAAGATCCTGCTCAAGTTCGGAGTCATACATATCAGCGAAATAGCCATTGTTTCTTTGTGTGTAGTTGTTGTTACGTTTACGGTTAGTGTCATTCTGGGTGTAGCTCCTATTGTAATGGTACTGATTTGGCTCTGTTATTTTAATAGAATCGTGATGAATGTTCATTACTGTTCTTATATAACTCATAATGTTGTCAGATAACAAGTGCATACCATTGGTATTTGGGTGAACTTCATCCCAATATAGTTGTGGCAATGGTTCACCATTTCTAATGAAAAGCGCAGCGTTATCAATGAAGGATAAATTCAGCCAATTTGCAAGGGAACACAACATTGCATTAAACTGCTGAGTTAGATTGTTTTCATACTCATTGAACGGTCTAGGAAGAAGAGAAGATATAAGAATCTGTATGCCTGGTGTAAGTGACTTGGCAGTTTGTATTAAGGCATCATAGTCTTAGATCATTCCTTCCAATGTCCGTTTTGCTATATCATTTGTTCCCACATGAACCACGAGTACATCGTATTTATTTGAACTGAGAATAACTTTTAGTTGGTCAGTTAGCTCACATATACGTGCTCCTCCAAATGATTTAACTGTGACATTGAGGTTATCGGTACTCATGTAGCAACCACTTAATTCTTTTAGAGTAGAGCTACCTACAATTAATGTGTTGATCTGGTATTCTCTGTCCTTTGAATATTAGTATCGATTGGTTGTGGCTGAGGATCAGAGTTTTTATCACCAGTACTGGTTGTGGCTGATTTGCGTGGGTGCGACACCATTTGAGCATAGCTGATAGAATTTTGCCTCGAAAGGCCTGTGTTATTACTGTGTGATGTAGGCCTAGAAGCAACTCTATGTTGGTTGTTTGAATGGGCGTGGTGATTACTAATTTGAGTGGTGGATTTAACAGGTACATTATTACATAATTCCTCGACCTGACTTTGCAATGCTGCAAAGTCAGACCTCGTGTTATTTAGTTCCTGTAATACTAGATTTATTGCATCGCTGTTAGTCTCCAAGGGACGTAACTTATCATGGGTAGAGATAGCTTGTGCGTCACCAGTAGAGTCATGGTTAATTGGCTCACAGATACGATCGGAGTTAGTGTGTGTAGCGATGTTAGAGTGTGCCGTAGTTGTAGTTGCAGTGCTAGTAGTAGCAGTGACTATAGCTGGAAGAGTTGTTGTTGTAGCATTTGTGGGGGCAGTAGCTGAAGAAGTTGATGTTGTGGGAACATTAGCACCACTGTTAGCTTGGTTGCCAATTTCAATTTCAGTGCTACAGTCGGGCCAATCATCTTCGTACCAGTCATATTCGGACTTATAAGTGGAGATATGCCAGGTCAGAAATTCAGCAATCTTGTCTGATATCTGAGTGCAATCTTTACAGGTAAACTTTCTTTTGGAGTTTGTTAGAGCGGACAACATGTATGGCGGAAGCTTGGTACATGTAAAGTGTACCCAATGTTTACAACTGTTGCAGCAGATCATATATAAGTTATCTGTAGCACCGCATACACAGCTTATGCCAGGAATATTTTGGCCTGCACTTAGGGCGTTTGTCTCATCAGGTTTGGATGTGTTGGAAGTGCTGGGCATGCTGCTCATTGAGTCAGCAGGTGACTTATTAGGGATTTGTGACGTGCTCGATGTTTTGGCTATGAGTGTATTTGTATCTGAATTTTCTGTGTTGTATGATGTAACAGGTATTGGATTTGAGATTACAGATATTGGTGTAGAATTTTCTGAGTTAGATACAGTGCTACCTGTGCCGTGTCGTATCTGGTAACATTTCTTACACAACACCAAATCACTGGGAGCGTTGGAAACGTCCGGTTTTGATTGCCTACAGTCCTCGGAGAAACCCATCTTCTAAAGTTTGTTAGCTCTTATTATCTGTATTATTATTTTTATTTTTTATTTTTTTTATCTATACATGTGCAGTCAAACTAATTTTTTCTCTTATCGTGCAATGACACCACAAAAAGAAGTATCCAATTTGTTAGTAGTCTGTAGAGTGTAGTGAGAGTTAACTTCTTTGCCCCGCGGCCACTCGGGGATAGAACAGACACGGGGACAGCCGGAGGAATGACAGCACAAGTAGAAAGAGTTAGTATGAAAAAGAATGGGCGATAGAAGACAAGTGCAAACTAAGTTATGGTACTTGTTTGACTACTAATGTGTAGATCTAGATAATATGTATTTTAGATCCTACTTACAAACTTATTTGTTAGAGGTACTTAATCTTAGATTAAGATTAGATGAGGCACTTAATTTTAGATTATCATTATAACTTATTTTTAACTAAAATATATCTTAGAAATAAGAATTGTATGTACAATTTGTTTATTACGAGCGATTTACAATTTGAACTATCACAGTTTGAGTTGCTCAATTTACACTTTTGATTATCACAGACAATTTATTGACGCAATCTGTAATTTCAGATAATTAAGGATATTTTCTATGTATCACAGTTACTTTTGAATTATCACAGACAATTTATTGAAGCCATCTGTAATTTCAGATAATTAAGAATATTTTACTATGTATCACAGCTAAGTAATTAAGAATATTATTTTACTATTTAAAAATATAATAATAATAATAATATATCAATATAATGACTTTGAATTATCACCTCCCAATGATTGAAGCAATCTGTAATATTTGGTAATTGAACTATTCTTATTATTTATTATTTATCACAGGCAGACAGACAGATTAGTAAGGCAATGTGTAATTTTTTTTCTTTTTTATTTATTCATTTATTTATTTTTATTAATAATTATTTAAGAATTTCTTTACTATTTTAAGAATCTAATTTTACTCTTTAAAATCTAATATTAATATACTGTAAATATACTATGTACAATTTGAATTGCTCTAATAATTATATTAATATACAATTTGGTGTGTGCGAATTAGCATGTATATAGGAGTACAGTCTTTTGGGCCGCTAGCATTTCGGGCCGCTGAAAAGACCAATATGCCGCTAGGGGGGACTAATAGGCCGCCTATATTACTATTATAGCTATATATCCCTATTACCTTCTATATAAATTTACGTTTACTAATGTCCTACTGTTATCCTACTGCTGTTTTTTTAATATTTTATATATAATCTCTATATAATTCCAATTTTATATTGTGTTTTTTTAGTCTGTCGATGGAATTCAAAAAGTTCTACGGCGTAACGAGAAGAATTGGAGTAATGCTCAGAAAATCCTCCTACACGGGAGAAACGCTAGAGAATTGCGTCCCCAGCTCTGTCGGCGAAAAAAATAATGTTTTCTAATAGGGCCTAAGACAATATTATAAAATGTGTTAGTTTCTTATAACGTATCTTTGTATTTAACTACATTTAAATAAAACCGTTTTGAACTATAAACGCAACAAAAAAAACGCAAAGAATAAAATCTTAATAATCCAATTGGTCTGTTTTTAGTGTTTTTAAGCTTAAAGTTACTAAATCTATTGAATTTTTAAATGAGTTCGTTAAAGTCCAACTACAAGAATTTATTATTTGAATTAAGTTCGGATAGAATGGTCTATCATTTCGATAACAAGTCACATGATTTCATTCAACGTATACGAAATATACGTTGTATGAAATTATATGATTTATTATCGAAAGGATAGGCAAATGTTTGAATAGAAATTTGAAAATAATCCGAAATAAAATTTAAAGAGATATTTCAAGAGAATTTAGGCTAGAAAGGTCTGTATCGATCAGAAGATTCTTACAGACTGATTCTCAATGTACATTCCATGATCCACGCACGTGCGCTCTGATATATTGAGGATGGTACAAGGCCTCTGATTGGTCAGAGCAGTGTTCATTGTATATGTCTAGGTTACTGCATCTATTGTAATAGCTTCCCGTCATTAAACCTTAAAGTGTATTCAACACGGCGGGTGAGAACAATGCTGCGACCCCAGGTGTTTGTCTAACGCCAAAAAGTCGAAAAAGATATCGCAATGCCAGACGACTGAATTTTATCTTTATGGACAACTTGATGGTGTTTCAAATTTAAATAAATGCTTGATTGATGTTGGCTCATATTTACTACTTATTAACCCTTTACACCATACTTCCGCCAAAAACGGCTTATACATTAGTGTTGATCAAAATATCCGTTTGCTGACCCAAGGGAAGACAATTTTTGAAAATTTTCAACTGGAATGACTGCCTCAATAACCGAGCCAGTCATTCCAGTTGTAAATCTTAAAAAATATCCTTCTGCATTTTGTAAGAGAAAATTTGAACTTTTTTGGGAAAAAAACATTAAAAAAAACGGTGCCATTGCAACGGCGTTTCAGTAACCGAGCCAGTCATTCGAGTTGTAATTTTTCAAACATAGCCTCCTTTTGGGTCTTATGGGTTTATGCATTAGATGTTAGAATCACATAGAACCACCAATCTGGTAGAACCACATGCCTTCAATTGATGTATTATGTATTAAGTGGTACTTGATTATGGTTCATACACATTCTTGTAAGTGGTTCTTGTTCCGTGCTCATGGAAGAACCACACACACATGGTTGTCTGATTAACGTAAGCACCACATTAACATGGTGGTCATATACGTTAGTTATAACGTCATAAATATAATTAGGCCTATTCCTGTTTTAGAATCATCCCGTTAACCAAATTTGAAAAATTCTGGCCCGTCTGTTAAATGTGTGAATAATCCTTGCTTTAATGTCCACTGATCACTATTAATATTTCTATAATACATGTTTTGTTGCACATCCGTACTAGCAAAATTATGAATATCAGAATTATGTTTGATCTACGTAATCACAGAAATCACAACCGCTTGCACGCTCTCCTGAATACATTTACGATCTATATAACCACCTCTGAAAATTTTAATCTTTCCAAATCTTTCTTGCTTCTGCAAAAGATATTACCAAAATTGTTCGAGATTATATTAATAAGAATTATCATTATCATCATCACCATCAAGATCGTCGTCGTCGTCGTCGTCGTCGACGTCATCAGCAGCAGCATCAACGGATCATGGCGTTTCCCTGTTTGGTGTGCGCTGTAGAGGTTAGTGGTCGCCAGCAGGCTTTGCAGTGCGATGGTTGTTCCGGCTGGCAACACCGAACCTGTGGTACGGGTGTTACACAGGCAGAGTGTCGTGACGCTTGCCGGCGTGGTTTCCTAGAATGGAGATGTGCTGGTTGCCAGCAGCCTGTTGAAGAAGGTAATTTTCATATTTATTAATTATTACCTAAAAAAATGACTGGATTTAAAACAAAATACAATTGCAAGCAACAGCTTTTCATTTAACCGAGCCAGTCATTCCATTGTTAATTTTAAAAAATCAATAGCTGCATTATTCCAGAAATTTATAATAAAAGGGTTAATAACGAATATATTGTCATCAAATACGTAGGAAAGCGTGTTTGCGTATTTCAATTAAAAGGGAAATAACTCGTCCTTGTTCAACTACAAATTTCGCTTAGATTGGGACGCGTTATCTCCCCTGTCTTCGAAAATTTGAGCGGGATCGAGCTGGATATTTTGAAACGCATTGTACAATTTTACTAAACATCGTCGTTGCTATGTTAAATGTGATAGGAGATTACAAATAACGAAAACCGGTGACTTTTGGGTTTGTCATGTAATCTTTAAATACTTTCTTAATGATGCATGGTCTACTGATAAGCGGATATAAAATAGGTTAATAATTGGTAAGAATTTGCAGATTTATAAAGACATAAACTAAAAAAATTTAATTTAAAATCTCAGAAAAAAGTCGTCTATGCGGAGTTGCCAGATACTAGACAAAATGATCACAACAAATCAATGTGCTAGTAATTTATACATTGCACTTCTGCTATGTACGTTTTTGTGGTTAATTCTACATGGTCAAACGGGTTTCGTGATTAATTACACACGTTCAACTATGTCTATCCGAGAATGCATTACATGTTACTTAATTGTTGTGCAATATAAATCCCATGTTTTAGCCTTCTCACAGAAATAGAATATGATATGATATGTGGGTTCCCATATGACGAGGAGGGATATACGAACAATGACGTCAGAAGATTTCGCAATTAGTGTCCAAATATTTCTTCTTATTTCGCAATCTAGTCCTATACGATAAAACCGGAAAATGTTAGTTATAACGGTTCATTGCGAAGTTTCGATATCAAGCTATTAACAAGTTGCTTTGTATTTGTAAATCATAAAAGTGTTCAGCAAGTAGGTGAGGTGAGTTATTTTTACATAGTCATCTGTTTCCGTGACAGTATCTGAACGTTTCGACATGATCATAACTAATTCGTCCCAAGTTGTTTCGTACCTTAGACGTTCTAGGGTATTCAGCCAATATCTCACAATTCATTGTGCTAACTACAGTTTAAGTTAAACGGAACACTGTTGGGGCTGCATGGCTCAATGGTGTAGAGCATTCAACTCTGCCGCGAGAATCCTTGTTTTTTATATATGTCAATGATACATGTATGTTATAGTTGACACTGCTAATTATTTTGAAAACAATTGTTGTTATTACACCACAAAAACATCCATTACCGTTCAATCACTACTTGCTAAATCAATTATCTGCATTTAGCTACCAGAGTAAGATTTTTATGCTTGCATTCACTCCTCCCCATGCCTATTTTTATAAATATGGACCCTCAACCAACCTACTGGTTAGGTCCATCTCCAGTATATTAACTGATATAGACTGGCACCAGTCGGTACTCACTCCATAGTGACGCCTATCACTAAGCGCGCTTGCGCATGCGCACTGGAGCCCAAATAGGAAACAGATTCACTTTTCAATTATTCTGCAAGCAGAACAAATGCACAAATATTATCAGAAAGTTTTTATAGCTTTGCGCTGTGTCAACTTGCACTTGAAGGACTTCCTCACGCTAAGATATGCCTATTATGAAGTCTATCCTCCCAAAATTATGTTTTTGGGAGTATTTCGTGGTTATATTGAACTGTATAACTATGTATATAAATGTTACCGGTTTTCGTGGGTTTCGTTTTCGTGGTAACAACTTTAACATGCCTAAGTCATCATCATATTAAACCACTCTATTACTCCAGTGAGCCCTTAATCACTTTCAGTTAAAAGAAAAAATAGTGCTTTACAAGGAATTACATTTATTTCCCTATGATAGGAAACAATCTTGAATTTGAATTTTTCCGGCCTTTCTTGGAAAGGCGTTTGCATGTTTCTAGACTCCTTTTATCGAAATTCTAAGCTGTATGCTTCTTTCGTAATTCTTTTTCGTTTTTTAAGAGTGTTTTATCGGCCGATAAATCAAGTGCACGTCCTCAATCTGTGAACGAGTTCACTCTGTGGAGTATGGAGGACATTTCTGTTTTAAGTGCGCTACATGTACCCCACATCGATGTGCGGGTTTTGCATAGGGTTGTCTGCGTTCGTATCTAAGTTTCTTTAAGGATTATTCGTCCTTACAGCGCTGCCCTATGGTCGTCCTTCCCCTTCCTCCGTTGCTAGTAGACAAAAGCTGTGTCTTTTGCAATATTCTAATATGTCTAATCCAGCAGCAACGGAGGGGGGTGGGTGGGTGGAGGGTTTCGTCGAATTCAGAAGCAGTGATAGCTTTATTTGAATCCTTCGCTGCAGTTTTGACTAAATCTTTAGACGGAAGAATATCTTCTGCCATCATGGAGGCCAAGAAACAGGAAGTTTCTTCTGATTCCGACGATAGCCTGAGGGCTAGCGGGCGGTCCCGCAAATGGGGGAAACCGATTCCTCTAACGTCAATGCAGGCCTCCAGAACTAAAGTCTAGAGTGGCAAAGCTCTCGAAGGTGAGCTCATGCAGGTCACCAGGTCAAATCCACATTAGACTTGAGGGTGATGGGCATAACCCACAAGCCGTGGTGGCGGAGGCTGAGGCTAACGTCCATAAGCCTGGTGCTTATGTTAATACCACACAATCTTTGGTCATACCGGTCGTCAAGATTCTTCATAGGTCGCCTATAAGTATAGTCTGCAAGCTAGTTCTTCCGGTTCAGTTCTACTCCCGTTACGTCCGTTTCCGGTTTTGCAGGACATCCGGGTCTTCAAGATCCAGTTCTTACTTCCGTTCTGACCGTTTCCGGTATGACTAATAAGCTCTTCCGACTTCCGCTTCTGGTTGGGACATACTTCCGGGCTAGTGAATGAATTAAGAATAAAGAGCAATTAATTAGAGCAAATAAGCTCTCGAAGGTGGGCTCGTGTAGTGCACCGGGTCAAACCCACATTAGACTTGAGGGTGACGGACATAACCCTCAAGCTGTGGTGGCGGAGGCTGAGGCTGACGTCCATAAGCCTGGTGCTTATGCTAATGCCAATGTCTTAGATCAGTTGTGGTGGATTCAGGTCCTCAGGATAGGGGTTACTTCCGTTTCCGGATCTACCTCCATTTTTTCGTATCCGGCCTGGCTTCCGGTTTGTGTATTTCTGGTTCCTATGCTTATTCTGGGTTTTTAATGTACATCCGGTTTCAGTTTCCGGTTGTATTCTTCCGTTTTGCACATTTCCATTTCCTATTTTTACACTTCAGGATTCGTACATCCGGGGATAGGGTCATTACCAGTTTTCATGGTGTTCTATGATTAACTTCCGGTTCTGTCTTCCTTTTTGGGATTTCCAGTGATAGCTCTTACTGAGATTCCTGGTTTTTTCTTTCCTAGGATCTGGTCATCATTTTGTCTAAGAGTTAGTCTTATTTCAGTAAGTGCTTTTAAAATTGGAATGTTTAGTCGCTGAAAATATTAATTCCGAGACATTGCCAGTTTTGAAGTATCTATTGGAATTGTAGATATTCAGCATTTATTCTTTTATTAGTGAAACATTTCAACGTAATTAAAGACTCTTCTGACTGGTTGTCGGATGGGTTTTTTGTTGCAGTCGATAAGTCAGTGTATTCTACGCATTATCGCTAGATGTCGCAATTAAAATTAATTTTTAATTTCATCCAACTTTAGATGGCCAGCTGTCTCCGGGCCGTTCAGCCTTTTTTCGCGCTCTTTTTTCCTCTTATGTTGGCAGGTTGACATATTTATTTTAACCAAGGGAATTAATTTCTTGAGGAAAATTCCTGTTTATAGCGTAATTCTTAGTCTAATTCTGACAGGCGCTGAAAGCAATAGATTCAGTAGTGGATTCATAGGGAAGAGAATGGCTCTAAGATTAATGATTACAAGAGCAGGAAAATGCTGAGAATAGAGAAATAAGATTAGGGTTGAAGGAAGAAGGAATAAAAGCCTAGTTTTTACTTCTGCCTTGTCACAGTCATGGTTTAGGTGAGTCTTTTTGCCTAGATTTTATATCGCCTCTGTTTTTCAGCGTTTGTTTCGTGATTCATTCAGCTGTTTCCGGGATTCATTATCATTCTATCAATCATTCCTTTTTATTAGCATATCAAACTCAATGACTTCCATCTTTACAGGATGATAATATTGGCTAAAGATAAGTATAGGTCTATCCTTCATTCTCTGCCCCTTCTCCTAAAGTTTTCTTCTAGTCATGTTCTCCTTCCTCTCCCTCTCTCTCTCTTTCTCTCTCTCTCTCTCTTTCTCTCTCTTTCTGTCTTCCTTCTTTTTCCCTCCTATGGGGTTTTCCCGTATTTCATCTTCTATCAATCCTCTCCTGGGATCTTTCTGGTCCTGTTCTTTCCTCTTCATCTTCCATTCTTCTTAATTCCTCTCTTCCTCTTCTTCTTCTTTTGATCATCTTGATCTGATTGTTTCTGTCGGTCTCTCTTTTGAGCTTGAGTTTCTAATTGTTGATTAAGGTCTGGTTTTCTCATTTTTTTCTGTTTTTAGGGATTTGTCCCTTGTTCGTTCATTCATGTCAGCTTTTTTCTCTATTCTTTCCATGTCCTGTGGTCAGGATGTATTTGTTCACATTCCTTCTGATCAATCTTTTTCCTTTTCTGATTCTTTATAGTTTTCTTCTCTTCTAGCTTCCAAGAGGCCTTGCTCTCCTCTTTCCATTTGAACTGTTGATTCTATGGCCTCTGGTGACTCTTCTCATCTTTTTTCTTTTCCATCTCCTTCTTTTCTTCTATTCCCTAGTCGGTCAGGGCTGAGGAGATTTTGTCCAGTCAGGGTCTCTTCGGATGACTGGTCCCTGGCTCTCTGGTGGATTGCTTAGTCTCTATCTTCCTTTTAAGGGCAAGTTTTTTATAGTCCTTCCTTCTTTTGTGTCGGCTCTTTCCTCTTCTAATTCTTCTTTCTTGTCTCCTCTGGTCCTTTCAATTGACAATTTGGTCTTTTTCATAAACCCTGTCATTAAATCTTAGTAAAATGATCTCTTCACTCTGAAACATTCAAATCTGCATTGATTTTATTTTAACAAGGGGGTATGTCATGATTAAATATCATGATTCTTACTCCCAAGTCAAGATGGAGACCATCTCCCAGATCATTTCCAGTCTAGATCAGGGTATGTGGTTGTTTCCATCGACCAAAATGACGCCTTTCATGTTTTCAGAAATTTTCACCGTCATTCTATCCATCTCCACGTTTATATAGACGATTGGTTAGTAAAGTACGTCTTCTTCAATTCTCTCAGGAATTCTTCCAGAAGTTTGCAGTCTGGCATACAACCTAGGGTGGATTTTAAATCTAAAGAAATCAAGCCTATGTCCCTCTAATATCTTCACGCATCTAGGCGTTTCTTTCGATCTGGCCCAGGGTCTAGTCTTCCCCTCAGATCCAAGAATAGAGGCTTTATCAGTGGCAATGGAAATCCTGTCTTGTTCTTCCATGGTCTGAGCAAGATCCCATCAGAGAACACTTGATTCCTCTTCTAGATTTTTGGAAAGACCGTTCTCTGCTTCTGGTGGGTGTTCCACTGGTAAAGTCCTCCCCTCAGGCGATTTTCTTCACAGATGCTTCTCAGGAGGGATGGGGAGTGGTCTGGGACTCCCTGTCGTTTTCTGGTCTTTGGTCCCTGGAGGAGTCGACAGCTCATCAACATTCTGGAATTGTGTGCTGTCAAGAAGGCTCCTTTCATGGTCAGATCTTGTGATAGGTCTCAAAGTCTCGATTCGGTCAGACAATTCGACAGTGGTCTCTTATATCAACAGGCAGGGGGGTTACAAGGTCATCTCTCCTTTGTGTAGAAGTGTGGAACCTTCTTATGGTGTCGCAAGAATCAGATTCTTCTAGTGTCTCCTCATGTCCCAGGCAGTCTGAATTTTCTTGCGGACCAACTGTCACGTCCCAGCAAATTCGCCCACACAGAGTGGCAGTTAAAGAGGTCGGTTGTCAAAGCGATTGTCAGTCTTATGGATCGTCCTCTGGTAGATCTGTTTGCGACATCTCTGAATGCTCAGATCTCCTCTTACATGTCTCTTTTTCCGGACAGTCAAGCCATGGCGGTGGATGCCCTGTCTCAGTCCTGGACAGGAATGTTTGTCTATTCCGTTAGGGTCAGAGCTCTAGATAAGCAGGTTTCTTGCGTTTTTCACCCAATAAAAATTGCCAATCACTCAATTAATTTTTAACATCATGAGTACTGAAATAGAAAATCACCCAATTAATTTCAGTTCTCTTGCTAATAATGTATAATAACCCAATTAAATTCCAAAGAAACCCAGTTTTCAAAAGAGTGAATCACCCAATTATTGAAAAGCTTATCTAGAGCTCTGGTTAGTGTTGAAGAATGTCAAAGAACAAATCTGCGAGATTGTTTTATAGCTCCTTTTGGCCAAAGAGGATTGGGTTTGTAGACCTTCTAGATCTCCTGGTAGACTTCCCTCGTCTTTTTCCATTCTCCCAGGATCTTCTGTCTCAAGTAAGAGGTCTTTGTCTTCATCCAAACCCAGAAATCTTCAGTCTGTGTGTTTGGAGAATATCGAAACTAAAGTCTACGAGAATAGTTTCTTTAGGATCTCCGGTAATTATCGATTCTTCCAGAAGAGAGTCGAACCGCAGAGTTTACAAGTGTTGACTTAACATTTTTGGAGAATGGTGTTCACACCAAGGTCTCGTGCCCGATTCTGTTTCTATTCCCCAAGTATTAGACTTTTTTAACATATCGCTTTGATTCCTTCCATTTACCAGCTAATTCGGTTAGGGGATATAGATTTTCTCAGCATCTTGTCTTCCTTTCCTTCTGTATGCCGATGTCAAGGACACTAAGACCTTTAATAGTTTTTATTAGAGGTCTGGGCAATATTCGTCCTCCGATAGCTAAGCCTTTACCTTCATGGAACTTGACTTTGGTTCTTCAAGTGCTGGCAGGCCGTCATTTTGAACCTTTTTCCTCTATTAGTATTAACGGCCTCTGCTAGAAGGCGTTCAGAATTCATGCTTTTTCTGCTGAAAGGGAGAGATTTATACTTTCAGGAGACGGTTTAGTTATAATCCCAGAAACTCAGTCTAACCGGTTTCCTGCTAGTCCAATCATTTAAAACTCGTTATCGTCTTTTTCGCCTTCCGATAAACTCTGGTGTCCTGTTAGGGCATTAAGAATGTACAAACAGCGATCTGTTTTCAAAAGATTTGATCCGTCCCTTTTATGCTTTTCTTATGTGGAAGAGTTAACTAAGCCGGTCTCAAAGTTTACGATATCCTGGTAGAGGAATGGCTTCCTCTTTTGCACTTTTTGCCGGTTCGTATTTAAATGAAGTCATGCAGGTTGCAGGATGAAAATCTGAATCCTCTTTTACAACCTTTTATCTGAAATATCAGAGTGCAGCAGCCTCCTTCTTTCGTAATATTACAATGTTAACCAAAATAGCTGAAGACCATTTACCAAGCACTTCTCGCCATTTTCGTTAAGAAATGGTGAGTTTATTTTGGTTTTTATTTATGTCTAAGTTCAAGTTTTCCTTATTTGATAATCACGGTGTGATTGATTTAAATGCACTATTATGTTATGTTATTAACATTTAGATAAGATTGGTTTGATTTTTATCCTTGTTTGTTGATTCTCAAATTGCCTCCCACCTAATGTTTTAAGTGGAGCACTGACCAAATCAACGGGTTTAGCAAGTAGTGATTGAACGGTAATGGATGTTTTTGTGGTGTAGTAACAACCCCCCCCCCCCCACAGACCCTCCCTTGCGGGTTGGTCTGTTGTTTTATTAACCACTATAAAAACATACCGCAAGGGGGGTCTGTGGGTGGTTATCAAAGAGATCTTGGAAAATCCCACAATTCTTGCTGATTTTCATTGAAATTATATTGAAACTAAATGTTGTCTTAAAAGAACTGCCTGAGTAAATAAATTAGTGTGATTGCGCACCATGCAGGTGATACATTTTGAGCTGGGAATCGATGGTGTCAAGCTGTCAGATATTGAACAAAAATAGGTTTTTTTTATTAACATAGAACGTTTCAAGAGAATCAGTGTATTTTATGAAATATTGACACATTTATTTATGCAAAGTTATGCCAGTCGTGTCACTTTAAGTCATACATCATTGGAAAGCACATTCAATAGCCTAAACATTAAGGGTGCATATTCACAGCAAAATGCTTAGAAATAAAATTGCCAAAATTGTATACTTTTAGTGGCTTAAATTGTGGACCTGGATGTCGTAAAACCAAATACCTGTACATCTTAACATATGCCAATTTCATTACCAGTATGTGTAAATTAAGATACTTTTTTAAGTTGTAAAATTGAATTAGAGACACAAGTCCCTAATTGAACATCGCAATTGAAAAAAATGTAATAATTTGTACGGAATGAAATCATCATATGTTAAGATTTATTTAGCTTCATTACATCGGGGTACACAAATTAAAACAATAAGTACACAATTTAAAGAATTTTATTTTCAAACATTCTGTGAAATGCATTGTTTCTTTTATATTTGTGTAAAAATTTCAGTTATTTGCGTGTTTCAAATACACCATTAACGCTAGATTCATTAAATCAAGTGGACAGTAGGTGATATTTTAAAATTACAATCAACTGTATTAAATTTGTCAAAACTCGGTATACAGACTAATACAGAAATGTATAAAAAAAATAGGCGTTGCTTTCCAATCGTGTATGACTTCCATAATATTATGAAATTAGTTCTTCATATAAACTGCTTAAAGTGTGTTGTATTTGATTTTAATGGTAAAGTAATTCTGCTTGCGCATTGGCCAGCCAGATGTAGTATGCACAATGCATTCTGGGAAGGTATTTTCCCAAAATAAGCAAATACGGGAACGGTCTCTTGTTTGGATGTTTTCTCAGAATGAAAATGGTTAAGTGTCTATAATGAATGGAAGTGAGGCCCTTTTATATAAATAATATAATCAAATATTCATTTTCTAAAAGGATGGAACACAAGTTAAATAGCCCCACCTTTCTGGGATATTAAAATTGCCTCGATCCATACATCTGTCAATCTGTTATGCTATTGCCTCCCAAACCGTTGTATGGAATTCAACTAAATTTGGTATGTGTGTTACCCTGACATATGATTCCATTTTGCAAGACGTCATTTAGATTTGGCTCTGCCCCCTGGGGGTCAGGGGCGGGTGGCAAAGTCTAATATGCTAAAAACTGTCGCTCATACTATCTTCTCCCAAACCATTAGGTGAGTTCAACCAAATTTGGTGTGATTCTGTAATGACATTTACTTGTCTTGACCCGATGGGAGGTCAGGGGCCTCCAAAAACGTTAAGTAGAATTCGACCAAATTTGGCCTGTGAGATATGATTGCATTTTACAAAACAATATTTAGATTTAGCTCTGCCCTCAGTGGGTAGGGGGGCGGGGTCAAAAGTTCAAATATTCTAAGAATGGTCTATCATGCTATCACCTCCCAAAGCATTGGGTGGAATCCAACCAAATTTTGTGTGTGGGTTACCCATATAATTGTGGATTGTGTGACAACATTTACATTTGGATTTGCACCAATGGGGTTTGGGGGAGGGCGGTGTTTAGGGGCCGGGTCAGAAGGTAAAATATACCCTGAAAACTCAGTCACACTGTCTCTTCCCAAACCATTGTGTGGGATTCAACCAAATTTGTTATGTGGGTTGCCCATATAATTTTGGATTGTGTACCAACATCAGGATATATATATATATATATATATATATATATATATATATATATAAATCTGGCCTAGTTTTATAAGCATATAGGTCAAATGCTAATTTTCTTATGACAAACGTTATCTATAATAAACCCTCGGCCAGTAGATTTTGTATTATTTGTACCAACATCAGGACATATATATATATATATATATATATATATATATATATAAATCTGACCTAGTTTTATAAGAATATAGGTCAAATGCTAATTTTCTTATGACAAACGTTATCTATAATAGAACCCTGAGCCAGTAGACTTTGTATTATGTGTACCAACATCAGGACCCTATCGACATACACGTATGTATCCAGATCAAGGGAGGTAATAACGAATCTTTCTATCTATTCAGTTTCCAGCTCAAGGGAGGTAACCACTAATACATCTACCATGGCAGGTTCTGTAGAGGAAGAGTTAGCTACCCTGAAAGAGAGATGTTTGGGTCAGTGCCGTATTATCAACAATGTAGGAGATTTTGCACACGTTGTTAACATACAGGCAGAGGAAGTTGATCTACACATGAAATTTCAGCTGACAGGTACAGTCATTGGCCTTTAATGCCGAAGCCGGCTCAAAAATGGCCTCTGTAGTGGCGCTGAGAAATATTCATTTGCAAACCAAGAGAACACTATTTTTGAAAATTTGCCATTTGAATGACTGGCTCGATAACCTAACCGAGCCAGTTATTTCAGTGTGAAATTTTAAAAAATAGTCTTCTTGATCTGCGAATGGACACTTTCTATGAGAAAACTTGAATTGCCTTGACAAAATCTGGCCATTAAAGAATTAACAGTCAATGTTGGTCAAGTATGCAAAAATATTTACTCATTGAATTGATATCCATTTGCAGGCCCTGAGGACTTTCTTTACAAAATACTACGGGAATGATTTCCCTAGTTATTCTATGGAAAATTTGGTTTTCTTTGAAACTCTATTTTTGTCATGCATGTTGGTCGGTACTAATATCTCTGAACATGAGTAAGACACAGGTGATGAATCCGGTCTGTCACTCAAGCATATGTCATAAGCAATTGCGTCACATGTAGGTTGATGGCTCAATTAATTATATAATGAATGGCATAGTTAAGTCTGTAATGAAGTTCTAAAAATCTGTCAGTTGTACAAATTGTATGTCTACTATTTAATAAACATTCTGTTGAGTAATTTGACTGCTGTTTCTGGAAATTGAGATTCGGCTAATTCAGGGTTCGATCGATCCCAACACAGGTATAGAGTGGGCGGAGCTTAGTTGGAGATGGGTCATCATGGGTGGGGCTTAACTAAAAGTGGATTTATTCATTGTACGTATATTTTTAACATTTTCTCCGGTCATAACACCAATATTTGCCAGAAAAAATTTATAGGTTAGATTTTTGTCTTGTCTAGGGTGAGTTTGTTTTGGTATGCGATTACCAGGAAGTCAATCCAGAGCTGCAATGTTGCTAATATTATCATGAGGAGAACATATTGTAATTCTTATCATGTACCAAGCAGTACAAGTTAATAAGCAATTTCTGATGGTTCATAGCATGATTCTTCCAGATTTAAACTGTTTTGAGGCAGGACTTTGCTGAAGAGAATGGAGGAATCCAATTTTAGCTATGCCCTGCCCATCTTTTGCTAAGCTCCACTCACACTTTGCCCGTGTTCTGATTGATCGATCCCTGAACTCCCTGGCTATCAATTCCCAGAAAACTATACGGATATGCTGAACATTGAATATTTTGAAACTAATTTATTTATTAAATAGAGATACAATTCGTACAACAATGATTAGTCCGTCATCAGTTAAGCATACGTGATGAAATTATCTACGTCATCATACAGTACAGCTCACAAATAAGTTTAACATGTTTTCAAAACAACAACAGAAACATGTAAATTAGCACCTTTTCGAATACTATGATGTAAAAAATGTTTGATTGAATATTTTGGACTCAATTTGATTGGAAGCCATTGCTGTTAAATGTAAAACAGTATGTTTTATTTTGTTTTGGAAATATGTTATTTCCATGCTTTACTGTAAAACAAACAAAAACAATCAGAGATTGCCGACTGATTGCTGATGCTCTACCTCTACCATCTTTGTAAAATAGTTTATAGAATTTTTATGATACTTTGGATTTTCTCTTTAGATCATGACCAGTTGTAGAACCCTATATAGTACAGTCATAATCTTTCCATTGATAAAATGTGAGTCACATCCCATCTGTAGTTTATGCATAGATCCTTGGATTCATTCTATCCAATGTTTTTCTTATTCTAGGTCATTAACAAAGTTGGGATATCCTCAGCCCTTTAACACTCATATCAGCCAAAATGGCTTCTGCAGTGGTCTTGAGAAATGTCCATTCGCGGACCAAAAGAAGACTATTTTAAAAAATTTATCACTGGAATGACTTGCTCGAGAATCGAGCCGGTCATTCCAGTGGTAAATTTTCCAAAATAGTCTTCTCTTGGTATGCAAATGGACATTTTCAAAGAGAAAATTGAAATTTTCTTGTACAGATTCATGGGCTAGAGGGCTAAGTACAGTAAAACGCTTTCTTGTGTCAAATTCTAAACTCTTTACACGCATTGAAATCGATTTGAAAATTTTAAACTTAAATTCCCAGAATCTCGATTTCAAGGTAAGCTGTTGTAGCAGCTCTGAGTCAAATTAGTTTCAAGATGTTCAACAGAATGTTTTTTATCGTTTGTTAATTCACCAAAGACATAGATTCATACACTTTTGTGATATACTCTTCGACTTCATGACAGACATAAGTCATTTTAATCGTGACATTAGTAAGCGAGATATTCTGATTATTACATCAGATACTTTGCTGACAGAATGGATCCTTTCCATTGTCAAGCATTGTCACGAACATTGCACCGTTTGCTTACTGAATGTCAATTTCCAGGCCAAGGGAAGCAGTCAGTGGTAAGCTGCAAAAATAGTCTTCCCATGTAAATGCCATTTAAATAAAGACACTGTAAAGGACTGTTTTGACCAGTTAAAAGGTAGTGTTTTATAGATAGCTGAGCGTTAAGATGTTTGTACGTCTTATTGAAAGGGGTTGCTAATTAAGTAATCTGCTAAATAATATGTGAGCATTGCTCGTCCATGGAAAATATGGTATGTATCTTGTAACCCTTTAACTGTCTCACTTTTCAAGCCAACAGACAATAATTGCAATGGGCAATAACTCTGGACATGCTGAATATTTTGAAGACAGGCTTAGACACCAACAAATTTCAGTAAAATCGTTATCAAAATATTCATAAAGTCAAATTGTTTGTCTGGTGGCTTGTAGCAGCGAGATAAAGATAATGAGTTTGAATTTTTCATATTTCAGCATCCTACCCAACTGAGGCGCCAAGCATTCTATTGAGGAGTGAAAGACTAAGTGAAGAAAACAACGACTTACTATTATGTCACATGACCAGTACAGCCAATAGCATGGTGGGAAAGGCCATGATTGATGCCTTAGTTAAAGCGGCTTTAAAATGGTTAGAGGATAACAAAGTAGCTTTACCTATCAAACTTACAGATACAAAGACAAAACGTGGGAAGAATGTGAAGTCAAAAAAGGGCAAACAGTTCCAAGATAAGATTGAAGTGAGGAAATTGTCAATGAAAACGGCTATTGATGTAATATCACGTATACAGTGGGATGAAAAGGTGAATAAAGAGGACTTTCTAGTCGGTTACATGGACAGATATCGTGGTCTTCTTGAGAAATATTTTAATGCATTCTCCTGGGAAGATATTGCATCAGTGGATTACACGGTCCTAGCAATTCCTAAACATCGCATTCAGTATTTCAAATACAAAGATTTAATCGTTTGGGATAAAAGAATTAGGTTGGATAATGTTTTTGGTTCCACTGGCAGCAAGAAGACAATCATTGACATTATAGATAATTATGAAAGAGAAAAGCAGGAGAAAGACGATATCTCGGAAAAAGTTTTAGGCGCAGATAGTGGAAAGCGTGATGATTATGATGAAAGTATGAGCGATGATGATGATGATGATAGTGACAGCGATGATGATATTGATGTAGTTATTGGACAAAATACCAACCATGATCGCATGTTATTTGGCCCAAATTTTGCTCATAAAGATGAAAATAAGCAGCTTGAATCTGATGATGATGTTGATCCATTTTGGGATGACAAACTTCGACCAAATTACTTTTTAGCTGTCAGAATAACGGACCCAAAAGTACTTGAAAAGGTTGAAGAAGTTCATGATTTTATGTTGGACAATGAGCCACGTTTCACACCATGTGCAATTCCAGTGGGTTCAGTGCACATTACCTTGTGCACAATTAGAATCGACACGCCAGAAAATCTTGCTGATGCTGTACAGGTTTTGAAAAATGGTGCAGATGAACTAAAAGGTATCCTGGCAAAGGACAAGCCACTGGAAATCAAAGGTGTCGATAATTTCTTTAACCGTGTTGTCTATGCCAAGGTCAAATATGGGCCAGAGTTCATAGAACTTGTTAACCATCTAAAACTTATTTTAAAGGAGGGTGGATTTGATAACCGTGACAACTATGCATTTGTACCTCACATGACACTGATGAAGGTGTCACGCCCCGTCGCTAGGATTAAGCAATGTAAGAAGGTTGATCCTTGGTTGTATATGGATTATTCAGACTTACGCTTTGGGAAACAGGTAGTTGATCGTATTCATTTGTGTCAAATGGGTGATCAGAGGCAGGAAGATGGTTTTTATATTACGCCAGTGTCCTTTGATATTTAAACATAGTTCAATTATATAACTAATGATAAATTCAGTCTGTGATATTTACAATTAGCCAGTAATACAAAGGAAACAGTTATTCAGAGGACTCCCGAGTCTTACTTGCCCATCTTTTTAATGACTTTGACCTTTAACACCAAAATCTTTTCTTTTTTTCCTTTGCCCCAGTTGCAACCTTTCACTCAAGTTTGTTGCATATCGCTCTAGTAGGACTTGTGTTATCCTGCTCTGCATGCACACACTCATATGCACATGTGTGCACGCATGCGCACACACACGCACGCACGCACACACACACACACACTGCATGCCCACTTGCACGGAATGCATGGGCACACCCTTACAGAGTTGTTACAATAGTCTTACACCTTTGAGGCAAGATTAATTACTATTGATTATTGACCTGGATCACATCAATGTTAAGTAGTCCCCCGACATCGTCAATAGGGTACTATAGAAACGGGGCCCCGAATGTGCGTGCGTGCATCTGTCCATCCGCATTTAGTTTCCGTTCGATAACTTCAGTTAGCTTGAATGGATTCATTTCAAATTTGGTATATCAATTCCTTATGACAAGACCTCAGTGGGGATTTCATATCGGCGAAATGTGTCCAGACTCACCGGTGTTGTCCCCTTTTGATTTCTTGAAAAATTGTAAAATGTTGTTTCTGCTCGATAACGTCAGTTAGCTTTAATGGATTCATTTCAAATTTGGAATATCAACTCCTTATGACAAAACCTAGACCGGGATTGCATTTGACCCAAATCTGTAAGGCATATGCCGCCTTGATTTCTTGAAAGACTGTACAGTAATTGGATTAAAAAAATTGGGGCTGTACTAAACAGCCCTGGTCGGGGGACGTGTCACCAGAACTGGTCTTTTATTGTTGCAGAATCAGTAGAAGAAACAATGTTGAAGATTGTTGCTTACAGGCTGGCTGTAAGTTACAGCAAAACAGCTTACAACAACATTGTTTCCAAAATGAGCATCAACAAGAGCAATCATTGATTGAAAATCCTCACCCTCAGGTTTTATGTCAAATTGTAGATTTTTCTTTTGGATTCTACAGATTTTCTGGTTCATGACAAAAGCTGGAAAAAGAGACCATGTAGAATCCCCTGTATCATCAAACCCTTTCATGTGTTCAAATTTTGTCCGAAACGGGCCAGTAATTTAGAGATATCCATAGATCCAGAATATGATCCGATCAGAATACATTTTTGTTGATCATGGCCAAGTTTCGAGATTATCTTTCGCTATAGGATTCTTTATTGCATTCTTTGAGGCAAATCAGATCAGTAGTTTTTGCAATAGCAGTCCGAATACCTCTTATGACATAATATATCAGAATACTAGGTATATATCCTTTTACAAATTTAACCCTTTATTTGTCATGATTGCTCCAGCAAATTGAACATTTTCTTTATATTAAGGAAATGTCCTTTTGCGGGTCAATAGAAGACTACATTTGTATTTTAGCTCAACTGGCCTGAATGGCCATGTGAGCGTATTACATGGTGGCCACCCGTGGTCCATCCATCAACTTTTGCTTTAAAAGACTACTCCTTATTAACCATTGGCTTGATTTCAATAAAACTTGGCTGGAATAACCGTATTGGGGTAGATTTCCAACTTGTATACAGAAATCAGATTCATGAAATTTTTCCTGCAGCCATGTCTAGATTTTCAAAAGATATTTCCGCAAATCAATTTATGTGCTTCCTTAGCCAATGACCCAATTTCAATGAAACTTGTGTTGAATTTTGGTACGTTTCAACAGAGATGCAGTGGCTGAATGGTTATATGAGAGGTGATCGTGTAACCAGAGGTTCACATGTTCAATTCCCAGCCAGGCTGCCATGGTGTGTCCCTAACCAAGACACTTCAACACTCTGGTTGCTTCAGTCGACCCAGCTGTAAATAGGTACATGTGAGGGCACTGCCGGTAATTGTGAATGCAATGCTACTGTGCACCTGTACATGGCAGTCAGGCTGTATGCTCCCAAAGGGAGTTGAGATGGTACAGGATTGAACAGACCCAATGACATAGGGTACGATGTAAAGTTGCTGAATGAAGTCATGTCTGTGAAAACAAGATTGTAAAATGCAACTTACTTATGTACCTCTAATGAGAAATGTTATTGGTCAATTTTTTGCTCACCTGTCCTGAGAGTCCAAGTGAGCTTATGCCCTGGCAACTGGCTGTCGTCTGTCCATTAACCTTTTCTTTAAGCTACTCAAGAACCACTGAGCCGATTTCAATTATATTTGGCAGGAAGCATCTGGAGAGCATGGCGATCCAAGTTTCTTCAAAGGAAGCCAATAGACCAATTCGGCCGGCAGACATCTTTTTGGCCAATTTTTATACCCGTCAAAAAATTTGGTGGGTTATTATGTAATGGCGCCGTCCAGGCGGCCGGTCGATCATGTGGGCGGCAGAGATATTTCCAGATGATAACTTCGTTACCATTTGTCGGATCACGTTGAAACTTTATAGGGTGGACTAGGTCTTGGGAAGAAACTTATCGAAATCGACAATGATCCGAAATCCAAGATGGCTGCCAGCCACCGGCAGCCATTTTGAAAATTGGTTTTCGGATGATAACTCCGTTAACGTTTGTCAGATCGCATTGAAACTTCATAGGGAAGAAACCTATAGAAATCGACGATGATCCGAAATCCAAGATGGCTGCCAGCCACCAGCGGCAATCTTGAAAATTGGTTTCCGGGTGATAACTCTGTTACCATTTATCGGATCACATTGAAACTTCATGGAGTGATTGGACTGGTGAAGAAACCTATCGAAATTGACAATGATCCAAAATCCAAGATGGCCACTAGCCACTGGCGGCCATCTTGAAAACTGGTTGCCGGATGATAACTCAGTTACCGTTTATCGGATCGCTTTGAAACTTAATAGTGGTTGGACTAGGTCTGGGGAAGAAACCTATCGAAATCGACAATGATCCGAACTCCAAGATGGCCATCAGCCACCGGTGGCTATCTTGAAAATGGGTTTCCAGTTGATAACTCTGTTATTGTTTATCGGAACACTGAGACTTCAATAGGATGGTTCGACTACCTCTGTGGAAGAAACAGATTGAAACTGACAATGATCCAAAATCCAAGATGGCCACCGGTGGCCATCTTGAAAATTGATTTCCAGATGATAACTCCGTTACCGTTTATCGGATCGCTTTGAAACTTCATAGAGTGGTTGGACTGGTCTGGGGAAGAAACCTATCGAAATCGATGATAATCCGAAATCCAGGATGGCCGCCAGCCACCAGCAGCCATCTTGAAAATTGGTTTCCGGATGATAACTCTGTTACTGTTTATCGGATGGCTTTGAAACTTCATAGGGTGGTTGGACTAGGTCTGGAGAAGAAACCTATCGAAATTGACGATGATCCGAACTCCAAGATGATTCAAAACTCATGGGAGATCTATTTAGTGACTAAGCACCATTAAAGGTTGTTCAAGGGAAGTTAATAGGTTAAAAAACATGGTTACCAAGGGCCAATCAAAATCTAGCATGTTTGACGGCCATTATGTATTTTTTTAATTAGTGATTTTTGATGCCCAAATTGATTTTATATAGTGTTTTAGGTATGCTGATTTCAAATTTCCACTTTCGAAACTGTTGGTTTAACGGTTTGGTGGCCATCTTGGATCTTTTTCTCTCCAAAATCACCCATACTAAAGCAATGAAAAACTAAAAATATCTTTTGGAGAACCACTGGCCTGATTTCAAGTATATTTGGCAGGAGGCATCCTTAGTGCATAGAAATTCAAGTTTGTTCAAAGGAATCTGATCAATTTTGCCAGTAGCCATCTTGGATTTTGGCCAATTTTTAGAAACGTCTTTAAAAATCTCTGAAACCACTTGTGGGATTGATTTAGCACTCATGCATGAAATATCAGAAATATCTAGGGCAAGAGCAAAGCCAAGTTTGTTCAGGGGAACTTGATTGGCAGAGGTTTGCCAGCCATCTTGGATGATCTGGTTTTCACGAAAACAAGTTTTTCGCCACAACCCCTGAATGGATCAGGCAGCAATTTGAAAAATGTAATTAGGGACTAAGGGTCATTAAACTTTGTTCAAGGGAAGATGATATGTAAAATACATAGCCGTGGTGGACCAATCAAAATGTAGCATGTTTTATATGTTTGTGGGTATGCTGATTTCCAATTTCCACTTTCAAAACTGTCGGATAAACAGTTTGTTGGCCATCTTGGATTTTCTTTCCTGCCAAAACCTCCCATACTAAAGCAATAGGAAATTTAAAGTCTTCTCGAGAACCACTGAGCCAATTTTCAATTATATTTTCCAGAAAGCATCCTTAGGGAATAGAGATCCAAGTTTGCTAAAAGAAGCCAATTTGGCCAGCGGGCATCTTAGATTTTGGCCAATGTTTAGAAATGTATTTTAAAAATCTCCAAAGATTCTTGAGAGGATTGGCTAAACGTTTTTTACGGTCATCTTGGATTACCTAGTTTTCGCGAAAACAACTCCCATACATACCACTAAACAGACAAGGTTGAAATTTGGTAGATATGATCAGGGACTAAGGGCCATTAAACTTTGTCCATGGACAGTTGATACGTAAAAAATCATGGTCATCATGGATGGATAAAAATTTTGCTTCTTTGGCAGCGATCTTGGGATTTGAAATAAAAAAATGATATGAAGCAATACTTATTAACCACTCGGCCAATTTTAGCAAATCTTAGCTAAACCATCTTCACAGAAATTAGGTTGGTAAAATTTTTCCTGTGCTCATCTCATTTTGTTCATTTGTGCCAGTGGGCAATAATTACGGGCGAGCAATACAGACCCCTTGGGCCTCTTGTTCGGGTGGCCACGACTACTTTACTCCGCAATGGCTGATTTCAAACAAATTTGGCATGAATTACCCTTTAAAGTTATCCTTCCAAACATGTATATAAAAAGGTTTATTGGTCAACTTTCTTTGGTGAACATCTTGCATTTTCCAAAAATTTCCGGAAAATCTGTTAAACGACCACTTCTCATTAACTTTTGGCCTGATTTCAACCAAACTCCTGAAAGGTCACAATACTCATAGACTAGTCCACACTTGTATACAGAAATCTATGTGGTCAATTTTTCCAGCGGCCATCTTAGAATTTCCATAAACCCAACTTTTGTTTAAGATTTTTCCTGCAGCCATCTGGAATTTGCCAATAATATTTCTGCAAATCAGTTTTAAGTGGTACTCCGCTTTAACCAATGGCCTGATTTCAACGAATCTTGTATTGAAAGTTCCTATTGTGGTAGGCTTCAACACCTCTAATGAGACGTTTGATTGGTCAATTTTTCTTGTGGCCATCTTGGATTTTCCAAAAATGTCTGAAAAAAGACAAATTGATTTTAACCAAACTTAACTTGAATAACCCTAGCATGGTAGGCATCAACACTTATAATGGGAAATTTGATTTGTCTATTTTTTTCTGAGGCCATTTTGAATTTTCCAAAATATTATTGGGAATCGGTAAGAAGACTATCATCATTGGCCGATTTCAATAAAACTTACCTAGAAAGATCCTAAGGCTTCTGAACTGGTACAAAAAGTATGATTTGTAACTTTTTGGTGGTCATATTGGATTTCCAAAAATGTGTAGCAAATTGTTTTAAAAACTCATAACCTCTGAGTCAAGTTTAATCTGACTTGACAGGAATGACCCCATGATGGTAGCCTTCAGAATGTCTGTGCTGATATTTGATTGGTTAGTTTTTTTTGGTGGCCATCTTGGATTTCCTAATATGGCCAAGAAATCATTAAAAATATTGTTTCTCTTCCGCTAAGCTGATTTCAAGAAAAATTTACTTATAGGACCCTAGTGTGATCTATGTTCCAGGTGAGTGTCATAGTCCCTTGGGCCTCTTGTTTAAAATTTATCACTGGAATTATCGATGATGCTAGGATATTCCAGTGGCAAATTTTCGGATATATAATAGTTTTCTCTTGGTCTGCAAAGGTTCATTCCTCGAGGCCACTCTAGAGGCCGGTTTGAGCATTAAATCGTTAATGATTTCACCCACTCAGCTCATTGTGGTTGGTAAATAACTTGTTACTTGAATCAGCCATGTTAATAGGAAAGAACACATGGTTGTGGTAATCTACCTAACATTACTAATACTTAGCTCTGACATCCACTAAGGAAGATCAGGCCTGTAATGTATAACTAGCTAATTAAGGGAAAATATTTCAACCTACCGGTATAATGGACAAGCCAGCCTCTACAATGGCGGATCCAGGATGCGGTTGGGCCATTGTTCAGGGGGTCAGGAAACACCAACCCACCACCCTTCAAAATTCAAGGGTTCTTTTACCCTTAGCTACATTTAAAATATGCAAGTAGATATGTATCCCCTACACAAATTGTTGTAACTGTATGATGAATTAAAAGAAAACATCTATTATTTGGAAGCAAAATAATGAAATGTTTTTACCGTTCAGAACTCAGTAGATTATGACTCAGAGCAGCACTCCATACATTTTTGTCAATTATTTTAGGACAATTACTGAAATCTGTAAGTAACCGCTAATGAGAAATATCCATGGTCAGGAAATATTAATGAAGTTTGTGATGGTTACAACTATTTCCATGTGACTGAAGCATATATCAATTTATCAGCTACTGGTGTGGTAAACATGCAAATCTGTAGTGGATGAACATATAATAGGCCTTACCCGCCGAGTCCCCCCCCCCACACACTACTGCATCAATATCTGTAGCTAATGATGATATACTGTGTTCTGTGGCTGCAGTACTTTGAAAGCATCCGGCAGCTGCAATCAGTCCTTCTTTGGCCACTGTTTCGTGTCCCTGGTGAGAGTCCTTAGCTACCTCAGGTTCTTGGTCGTCAGTGTACCCAGTCCTGCTTCTGTTAGAAATGTAGAACTAGACATTACCGTAACAAGCACACATATACATTACTGGTTTTAAAGGCATGATGACAAAATATATTTAGAGTGCCTATATTATAATTAACTGTTTTCAAAAAAGTAATGAATTATATTTGAAAATATCATTCATTATAATTTAACCAAAGCATTGCTAGCCTAGCGATAGAGTGTTTTGACACCTAAAATAGTGAGTATGTGATGAAATGAAAATTGAGCGTGACTTAGGATCAGCGTCTTATGTGAGGTATGAACAGAATGCAAACTGTAGGGTAATTCATTTTTTGTTGTCTTGTCTCTTTATTCATACATTCAAACCTGTCTATAATGGACACTTGCTTTGGGGGCCCACAAGATCATGGTTCTGTAAAGGGGGTGATGACCACTCCTCTTACATATCTGCAGTCTCCAATCTCCTGGCTCCACAAGGTATCTGATATATGGCAACAGACTTATTAGCCTGGCCAAGATTGGTCGAGAAAAGCAAGAGTTTTACTTAGCAAATGTCCATTAGCAGGCCAAGTGAAGACTGTTTTTGAAAATGTACCATTGGAATGTCTGTCTCGATAGCTGAGCCAATCATTCCAATGGTAAACTTACAAAAAAGATATCAAGCCAGTCATTCCACTGGTAAATTCTCAAAAATCGTCTTTTGACCAGCAAATGAACAGTGCCCAAAATACGGTCAACGGCCAGTTTCTGTCAGCTTGACCATTAAACTGTTAAGAGTTTTGATTAAGCATTTAACGGTTAAGATTTGTTAAGAAAATTAAAATATTTGCTTAGTGAATGTCCATTTGCAGGAGAAGGGAAGACTATTTTTGAAAATTTACTATCGGAATAACTGGTTTGATTAGCAATCCAGTCATTCCATATTCTTCTCTTGGCCTGCAAATGGACATTTATCAAGACCACTGTGGCAGCCGGTTTAAACATTAAAGTGTTAATGCAATATATTTACGTTCTACAGGTGCAAAAACGTCATGATTCTGCGTTTTCATTCACTGTATGTTTTTAGTTGATAATGAACTGTAATACATTCATACCAGTTTAAAGAGGTCATCTGTCATTATGGACCAGATGATAATGGTTCTTTAAAACAGGTAGTTGCAGCACAGCTCAGAAGTAACTTAACATGTACTATTGAATATCGTGAACATAATTGGCAATGTCTTTCAATCCAATTATGTTCAAAATATCCAACACACCATTTCTTACATTGTGTTCAAAATTGTTATAACTAACAAGGTTCTGTTTTTGTTTTGGAAACCTGTTAACTTATTTATGATGTGTAGTGTATATATGTCAGCTGGTTCAGCTCACCTCTGTATTGAGAGCACAGGTAGATGCTACCAGAGGTGATCCTTTAACCCTTTCACGATGAAGCCATAGCAAAACTGACCTCTACAGTCATCTTGAGGAATGGCCATTTGCAGGCCAAGAGAAGACTGTTTTTGAAAATTTACCACTGGAATGACTGGCTCGATAACAGCCAGTCAGTCCAGGCAGGGACCGATCTACTCATTTAAAATCATTAGCCTATTTTGAGATTTCATTAGCCAAATCTGGACTTTTAAGCCTGACCAATAACCTACCAATCTAATCCTTTATTATCCAGCTAGATCTTAAGGCTAATAACCAAATAAGAGATGACCAGTAGGTCATGTAAGGAATAAAATATTGGATAAAATTAGATGTGCCATCATGGTGTAAGAGGAACTGACCTACCAACATACATATAAAATCATTAGCCATTGAATTAGCCTATTTTGACATTTTATTAGCCAACCATGAAAATTATTCTCAAAAGCGAATTGGAAAATGGGTAGGTCTTTCCCTGCCAGGGGTAAATTTTTAAAAACAGTTCTCTTGGCCAGCAACTGTATGTTCAGTAAGGAAATATTTAGATTTTCTTGACCAGGAATTTTTTTGTTATTGTTCAATTTACCAGTGTGCATTTTGTCGACGGACGAGATCAGTAAATCCCGAGTCAGTTCCTGGTTGTTGGGTTTTTTTCCGCATTTCGGTCATGAAGGATTTACTGCCACTGCGGCAAGAGTTTTACTTAGCCAATGTCCATTAGCAAAAAGAAAACCCCACAGGAATCATGATCCCATGTATTCAAGGTGTTTTTGTAGTTACAGGTTCATAAATGGCCATGCCAAGTCGAATCATACAATTTATTAGAATCACGAATTCGTTGCCACGAAATCAGTGTCAAGAACCGGCACCATTTTTCATAAAGAGTACAGCTCATAAATAAGTTAAAATGTTTCCAAAACAAGAACATGTTAGTTAGTACAGTTTTGAACACGATGTAAAAATGTTCTGTTGAATATTTGAGGCACAATTGGATTCTAAGACATTACTGCCTGTAGCAATGTCTTCCAATCCAATTATGTTCAAAATATTCAATAGTACATTTTATTTTGTTTTGAAAACATTAAAGTATTTCTGAGCTGTACTGTAACCCATTTTGTTGTTTCTGGTTAGTGATTCCTCGTCAGTGCTGATGAAGCAGTTAATTCCAGATCCTGGTAACTCACCCTAATGTGTCTTGGATTGTTTTATGAGTTAAATCTTACCACTCTGATGTCAAAATATTAAATTTTCAAATTAAAATAAAAGATGAGCTGTTGTTAATTTTTCAACAAATTTGTTGGAAGATGTTGCTGTCATAGACAGCAACATCGTCCACCAAAATTGTTGGAAAATGTACACCAGTTTCTTTGCTATCGACACAGTAAATGATAGAATATTGACATCAGAGTGGTAAGAGTTAAACCTTTTAACTCTAAAGTTTCAACAGACAGGTGAGTGAGCTATTGAATTTTGGGGAAATTTTTTACTGGGAGGTGTAACATTTTCTGGTCAAATAATTTCAGAATACCGGTAGTTGCCAAAATATTTCTAACATCATAAAACACATTTTTTGTTTTTCTTACTGTTGAAAGAATAAACATTTTAATTGTCGAGAAAATCAAAAATTCTTTTAGTAAATGTCCATTTGCAGGCCAAGAGAAAGCTATTTTTAATGATTTTACCACTGAAATGACTGAATCAGTTATCGAGCCGGGCATTAGACATTTTTTTTTTATATATATATATATATATATATATATATATATATATATGGTTTTGGCCTGCAAATGAACATGTATTGGATGCTTGTATTCATGTTTCTGAAGTGAAATATCAGTTGTAGTACTTATGTGATGAAATCATGTGAGTTAACTCATTAACACTCAAGCCGGCTAAAAATGGCTTCTGCAGCGGTCAATTTTCAGACCAAGAGATTATTTTTGAGAATTTTACCACTAGAATGAAGGGCACGGTAAGTGTGGTAAATTTTCAAAAATAATCTTTAACAACAAATGCACATTTTCTATGAGAAAGTTGAAATTTTCTTGAGCAAATTTAAGGTTTGACCCTTTCATGCTGAATCCGGCCATAACCGGCCACAAACAGTGCTCACTTTGCATGTCCATTTGCTGACAAAGTGAAGACTATTTTTGAAGATTTACCAGTGGAATGACTGGCTCGGTAACTGAGCCAGCCATTCTAGTGTCAAATTCGCAAAAACAGTCTTCTCATGGCCTGCCAATGGACATTCAATAAGGAAATGTTTGGATTTTCTTGAGCAAATTTAGACATTAAAGGGTTAACGGGTTAATAGTAGATGTCATTTATTTAACCCTATAACCGTCACAGACCGTAATGAAGTATGCTGTTGCAGATTTTGAAGTTACTTTGACTGAAAGCATAGGCAGCTACAGCTTCCAGTCAAATTAGTTTCAAAATATCAACAGCTTTCCTGTATAGTTGTTTTGAAATTGGCATGTGGAATTTCAATGGTTAAAGGGTTAATAATATAGTAATATTTTCTATATATTTTGTTACTTGATAACCATTTTTATTTGAATTGTATTCACTTTTCAAAGAAGTAATTTGTTAAGTTAATTAAATAAAATCATTATTACGCATCATATCTTTTGCTTTGATTTAGTAATTTTAACTATTATGCAATCCTTTTGTTGTCATGGTTTGCAAGTACGAATATACGCCAGATTGTGGCCTGTACTTCAATGTAAGAAATCATTATAATGGGAGACAACTATTAGTTTGTGCTTTCAAATCAGTTGTCTCACCTGAATAATTGTGCTTCCATAATCACCACTCCCTGTATGGGGAAAGAGGGTAATGTATGTGAACCTGTCATCTGACTTAAAACTTTAACCCCCTTCATTGACTTCAGTAATAAACGGCTACTCCACTTGTCTTCAAGAATGTCCATTTGTAGTTGAAAAGAAACGCTTATTTTGAGAATTTACTCCTGGAATGACCGCCTTGATGACAGAGCCAGTCATTCTAGAAGTAAATTCTGAAAAATACTATTTTATTGGCTTTCAAATAAACATACCATAACCAATTTTTATGCTCCCAAAAAAATTTTTGCGGGAACACATTATAGTCGCCGCTTTGTCCGCCCGTCCATCCGTTCACCATATATATGTTTGTCCGGGGAACAGTTTCAAGACTTTTTCACATATGGTCACCAAACTTGGTATGTGGATGCATCGTAGGGAGAAGGTGTGCGGAGTATGAAAGGTTGGTCAAAAGTAGGTCATACTGACCTACTTTTCATGGTCGACTGAATATCACAGAAAATGTTTGTCTAGGGCATAGTTTCAAGGCTTTTTCGCATATGGTCACCAAACTTGGTATGTGGATGCATCGTAGGGAGAAGGTATGCAGAGTAGAAAAGTAGGTCATGCTGACCTACTTTTCATGTTCGACTGAATATCACAGAAAATGTTTGTCCGTGCCATAGTTTCAAGACTTTTTGCACATATGGTCACCAAACTTGGTATGTGAATGCATCTTAGCGAGAAGGTGTGCGGAGTATGAAAAGCAGGTCAAAGGTAGGTCATGCTGACCTACTTTTCATGGTCGACTGAATATCACAGAAAATGTTTGTCCATGCCATAGTTTCAAGACTCGCACATGGTCACCAAACTTGGTATGCGGATGCATCTTAGGGAGAAGGTGTACACAGTATGAAAAGTAGGTCATACTGACCTACTTTTCATGGTCAAATGAATATCACAGAAAATGTTTGTCCGGGCCATAGTTTCAAGACTTTCACACATATGGTCAACAAACTTGGTATGTTGATGCATCTTAGGGAGAAGGTGTACACAGTATGAAAAGTAGGTCATGCTGACCTACTTTTCATGGTCGACTGAATATCACAGAAAATGTTTCTACGGGCCATAGTTTCAAGACTTGTTCACATATGGTCACCAAACTTGGTATTGATTATTACAGAAAATATCTCTGTTCATTTTGAACATAGTTTTTATATGTATTTTTCATATGGTGCCAAGCAAAGTCTAAGTGTGTTTATTTAGAGAAACTTCGATTTTGCTTTTATTAAGCTATCCTTAACAAATTGTTCGTTAGGGCAAATCCTGCCAGACCAAAAGAATGATGGCCCAACGAATCATTCCTACTCCCCAAATTGTGGATTTAACATCATTACCCCAAGCCAACAATATTTTAAGGATGGCCTAATATGGTGATATCTCATTGACAATTTCAAGTTCGTTTCTGTGTGTCTGAGTCACAGTTCCAAACCTTTCTCTGAAGCATACATATGCCTTCGGGGTTATCCATTCAGTTTCTCTGCAGAGTATGCCTTCGGGGAGCATACATCAATTTATTGATTTGCCTTGTTAAAAATATTCTTTACTGTTAAAGTGTTACATCCATAAGGGGACGAACTCCTGGTTTATACGTTCACAAATGAATTACTTCCCTTGAAGTGTTACTTGTGCAACAAGGGAAGTAACTCAACATTTATTTTAATGTGTAATTATCATTCAAGAGTAGTCTCGCTTGAGTTATACCCATTACTCTTAGTCAGTTTGGACACACTACTAAACGCTACTCCCAGCCTATTGTGTTAAAGTCGTGTGTATACATATCATCTTTGTAACACAACCAGCTAATTATAACAGCAACTGAATAATGATTTTAAAGATATTCATGTACTGGCATTAATGAATTTATTGTCTAAAACTAATTTTACTCCAAACGTAGGGTCTTCTGGAGGGATTTAGCATAGGTATTTGCAAGAGGCAATACAGGAGCAGCCTCGATCGATCAGTCAGGAATTTATTTCAATATACACAGCATATAGCTGTTTAGCAAGAGTTAGCTTTACTAATCTATTGCATTGGTGCATATCTTGTCTCCTGGTTCTCTCATATTAAAACGATTCTCCAATTTGAAGTGATCTGAAATTGATATCTCGAAATCAAAAGTTTGAAATGATTAATGTGTTGAATGAACGTTAGATAACTAACTGGGTTGAAGGGAAACCTCATTAGAACTAAGATATTACATTCGTTGAGTCAGATGACAAAATATCTTAGTCGACCAGAGATGAAAAAACTTTAAACACTGTTGAGTCTGTTGAGGCTAGTTTGAATGGATGATAGTGTAGTCTTAGGCAACAGCCTACAGGAAAGATGGTCCAAAACGAGATTAGGGCCTACTAATGGCATATAGCATCATGAAAGGCCTTGTGGACACACCCCCCCCCTCCCCCGACGTCTACACATTAGTTCATAGCAAGACAAAGGGTCACAACAACAGGCTGCTAGCGCCACATAGTCTCACATCAGCACAGTTACATCCCAGACAGTGTCAGGCTGTGGAATTCGCTGTTATCTGAAATGGTTAGACAGCCATCACTACACTTCAAGGCTGCATTTGAGGGTGCCCACTTTTACTAACCACGACTTCATTGTAAATGTCCTACAAATAGTTTTAACCTGCACAGATTACGGGTACCACACATGCGAAACCTGGTGTAATAATACATTCACCATAATTGAGCGAAGAAGAAAACGACTACCAGGCTAGCTAGTTTCAATATCGTCAGCATTTATAATGATTATGAGTGACTTTTATACGGCTGCAAGGAAACATTTTCAGCAACAATCAGTTTTCTTCAATCTTATCCACCGTGTCTTGTGATTTGTGAATATTCCCAACTCCTGTAATTTCTTTTTCGTCTTTAATGGTATTGGATTACATTTTAGATATGATCGTAAAACACTTAAAAAGTTGTTTGCAGCCAGCTCCAATGCCTTTTATGTGTGTGTAATCTTTGGCATTTAAAGCCCATGTCCAATCATCGCTATTGCGCTACATATAATTGAACCATGCTACACAGTTTGCACAGTTCTGAGGTTGAGATTAGGCTGCAAAACCAGCATTGGTTCGTGATGTCTTGCAAGTGGTTGCAGTGACATACATGGACTCTTGGAGTTGCCCATCTCTCAGTTATTTAGCATTATTGGGGAGTAGCATCGTACAGGTGCATGTTGATTTTCGTGAGCATTTTATATATTTGAATACACAGCTTCCAGAAGGATTGGAAAGCAATGTTTCCTGTCACCACAACAATTTGCCATTTCAGTTGAACTGCAGAGAAGGGAGTGCAAGATTCTTTTCTTTGTCCACTTCTCCTCACCATGAAGTAGGGTACCTTCATCATTCGTCTCCTTTGTGTCGGACAGATATACCTATGTAAACTCCATGTTGGCATCATTCATGAAAAGGGTGTGCCTTTGAACTGTATTGCAGCTATTGAAAACAATTCATCAAGGAAATCAACATCACCTACATAATAAATCTAGTATGGTTGAGGATTGGAGGGTTTGGTCTTGTAGAATGTTCTCAAGCAGTTGTTAATCTGCAGAAACGTAACAGGTGAAGAGCACTGCTGGTAAACGATCTATTTGTGGTGATGCTACTGATACTGATGTAAAATTTTGTAGAAAGCAATTTGACACAACAGTTAATTTTGTGATTGCCAGTAACAGTCGCATAAGGCGTAGTTTGTCATCATCACAATCAGCTTGATGGAGAGATTGTGAACATACATTGTACCCTTCTATGTTTGCACAACTGCCATTTCTTTTAATTCGCTCTCCCACTTCCCCGTAAATCTATCAATGTTTCCTCTGATGCGATATAATGTCACATTTCATAAAAAAAATCTTTATGATGCCATTCAAAAGCATGATTGTCATCAGTTGCTGAGTAGTGAGGATGGTATCTTTTGAATGGGGGGGGGGGGGGGGGTGTTATGGCGTGTGTCTTAATTGTCCATTATATCATTATATATCTTGTTTTGATACTTTTCTGATGTTTTAGGAGTCAGATGATTCACGATTATTAGCTCACCTGGCCTGAAAGGCCAAGTGAGCTTATGTAGTGGTGACCGTCCGTCGTCTATCCGTCAACTTTTCCTTTAAAACGACTTCTTCTCAAGAACCACTGGGTCTATTTCAATTATATTTGGCAGGAAGCATCCCTAGGGCATAGAGATTCAAGTTTGTTGAAATGAAGCCAATCGGCCAAAATGCAAGATGGCCGCCGGCCAAAATAGCCGATTTTTAGAAACACTAAAAAATCTTCTCAGAAACCGGTGGAGGAATTGATTCAAAAGTCATAACACATCATCTATTGCAACGGTAGACCCAAGTTTGTTCAAGGCAACCTGATTGGCCTATTTGCCTGGTGGCCATCTTGGATGACCTAGTTTTCGCGAAAATGACTTCTTCTCCCGAACCACTGAAGGGATAGGTCTGAAATTTAGTAAATATGCTTAGGGACCAACGTCCATTCAAGTTTGTTCAAGGAAAGTTTGTACATTAAAAAACATGGCCGCCATCAACCAATCAAAATTTTGCATTTGTTGGTCATATTGGCTTTTTTGTATTTGATGTATTTTGATGGCGAAAATTGCTTTATATATGCTTATCAGTGTGGCGAGTTCAAATATGCCACTTTCGAGACTATCGGATAAAGAGTCTGGCTGCCATCTTGGTTTGTTTTCCTGCCATAGGCTCCGATAGTAAAGCAATGGGCCCATAGTAAAGCAATGGGGAATTCTTTAAACGACTTCTTCTCAAGAACCACTGGGCCGATTTCAATTATATTTTGGAGGAAGCATTCATAGGGCATAGAGATCTAAGTTTGTTCAAACGAAGCAGATCGGTCAAAATCCAAGATAGCCATCGGCCAAAATGGCTGATTTTTAAAAACACTTTAAAAAATCTCTGAAACTGCTGGAGGAATTGATTCAAACCTCATAACACATCATCTGTGGCAGCGGTAGACCCAAGTTTGTTCAAGGTAACCTGATTGGCCGATTTTCTTGGCGGCCATCTTGGATGACCTGGTTTTCGCGAAAACAACTCCCGAACCGCTGAAGGGATAGAGCTGAAATTTTGTAAATATGCTTAGGGACCAAGCGCCTTTCAACTTTGTTCAAGGGAAGTTTGTTCATTAAAAAAAACATGGCCGCCATCAACCAATCAAAATTCAGCGTTTCTAGGTCATATTGGGTTTTTTGTATTTGATGTATTTGATGGCGAAAATTGCTTTATATATGCTTATCAGTGTGTCGAGATCAAATATGCCACTTTCGAGACTGTCGGATAAACGCTTTGGCTGCCATCTTGGTTTGTTTTCCCGCCAAAGGCTCCCATAGTAAAGCAATGGGGAATTCTTTAAACGACTTCTTCTCAAGAACCACTGGGCCGATTTCAATTATATTTGGGAGTAAGCATTCATAGGGCATAGAGATCTACGTTTGTTCAAATGAACCCGATCGGCCAATTTGTCCGGCGACCATCTTGGATTTAGTCCGATTTTAGGAAACGTCTTTAAAAATCTTCTCCG
This sequence comes from Chaetoderma sp. LZ-2023a, assembly GCA_034401795.1. Taxonomy (NCBI): domain Eukaryota; kingdom Metazoa; phylum Mollusca; class Caudofoveata; order Chaetodermatida; family Chaetodermatidae; genus Chaetoderma; species Chaetoderma sp. LZ-2023a. Next base: position 67,894,585 of record CM067371.1, on the reverse strand, counting down.
AAACGACTTGGGGGATTGAAGCAAACCTCATGAAATATGATTTATGGCAAGGGAACTTGATTGGTTAAATGGTTCGGCGGCCATCTTGGTTGACCTAGTTGTAGTGAAAATGACTTATTCTCCAGAAGCGCTGAAGGGATCAGGCCGAAATTTGGCAGATTGATTAGGGCCTAAGGGCCATTAAAGTTTCTTCAAGAGAAGTGGATGCGTCAAAAAACATGTCCGCCGTGGGCCAATCAAAATATAGCATGTTTAGTGGCCATATTGGATTTTTTTTATTTGATGGATTTTGAGGCCTAAATTGTTTTTATATGTGTTTTTGGGTATTCTGATCTCAAATTTGCAATTTTCGAAACTGTCGGATAAATGGTTTGCTGGCCATCTTGTTGATAAAGAGCATTCTAGTTGAAATGCCTATTGTCCAGGTGAGCGATACAGGCCCCTTGGGCCTCTTGTATTACAGATTAATATTATTGTTTATCTTCTAGATGCTTTCAATGGCACCACTTGCACTTCCATAGGTAAATATGGACCTTCAGTTGCCTGTTAGATTTTTCTATTCTTAGCTATTTAATTTCATTTTTTTTGTTCATTCTGTTTTTTATCTAGGCCTTTTTTCGCAACTGAACGGTTAAAAAAATTGTGAACAAAAAAAAAAAAGAAATTGAATGGCTAAAAAAATAATTTAACAGCCAACTGATGGCCCATATTTACCTCTGGAAATGCATGAGATGCCATTTGCGAGCATCTAGATTTCAACATTTTCCGGGGAATGATCTCTATTTGGCAGGAAGCATCCTTAGGGCATAGGGATCCAAGTTTGTTCAAAGGAAGCCGATCGGCCAATTAGGCGGGTGGCCATCTTGGATTTTGGCCGATTCTTAGAAACGTCTTTAAAAATCATCTTCTCTGAAACCTCTTGCGGGATTGAAGGAAGCCTCATGAAATGTGATCTAAGGCAAGAGCTCAACCAAATTTGTTCAAGGGAACTTAATTGGTCAAATAGTTTGGCGGCCATCTTTGCGAAAATAACTTCTCCAGAACTGCTGAAGGGATCGGGCCGAAATTTGGCAGATATGATTAGGGACTAAGGGCCAGTAAAGTTCGTTCAAGAGAAGTTGATCCGTCAAAAAACATGGCCGCCGTGGGCCAATCAAAATATAGCATGTTTGGCGGCCATATTTGATTTTTTTATTTGATGGATTTTGAGGCCGAAAATGGTTGTATATAGGTTTTTGGCTATTCTGATCTCAAATTTGAAATTTTCGAAACTTTCCGATAAACGGTTTGGCGGCCATCTTGGATCATTTTCCCAGTAAAAGCTCCAATACTAAAGCAATGGGAAATTTAAAATATCTTTTCCTCGAGAACTACTGGGCCGATTTTGATTATATTTGGCGTGAAGCGTCCTTACGGCATAGGGATCCAAGTTTGTTCAAAGGAACTCGATTGGCCAATTTGGCTGGCGACCATCTTGGATTTCGGCCAATTTTTAGAAATGTCTTTAAAAATCTTCTCCTCCCAAACCATTTGAGGGATCAATTCAAAACTCACGAAGTATGATCTAGGGTAAACGCTGAATCAAGTATGTTCAAGGGAACTTGATTGACCAAATGGTTCAGTGACCATCGTGGATGACCTAGTTTTCACAAAAACGACTTCTTCCCCAGAACCGCTGAAGTGATCAGGCCAAAATGTGTGATATAAAATTAGCAACTAAGGGTGATTAATGTTTGTTCAAGAGAAGTTGATTCGTCAAAAAACATGGCCGCGGTGGACCAATCAAAATATGTGTTTGGCAGCAATATTGGATTTTTTTATTTGATGGATTTTGAGGCCGAAATTCGTTTTATATAGGTTTTTGGGTATTCTGATCTCAAATTTGCAATTTTCAAAACTGTCGGATAAACGGTTTGGCAGCCATCTTGGATCATTTTCCCACCAAATGCTCCCATGCTAAAGCAATGGGAAATTTAAAATGTCTTCTCGAGAACTACCAGGCCAATTTCAATTATATTTGCCAGGAAGCATCCTTAGGGCATAAAGATCCCAAGTTTGTTCAAATGAACCCGATCCGCCAATTTTCCCAGTGGCCATTTTGGATTTCGGGAAATTTCAGGAAATGTCTTTAAAAATTTTCTCCGAAACCACTTGGGGAATCTTCATCTAGACCAAGAGGTAAGCAAAGTTTGTTCAAGAGGACTTGATTGGGTTCGGCGACCATCTTGGATGACCTGGTTTTCATGAAAATGACTCCTCCAGAATCGCTGAAGGGATCAGGCCGAAATTTGGCCCATTAAAATTTGTTCACGGGAAGTTGATCCATCAAAAAAACATGGGCGCCGTGGGGCAATCAAAATGTAGTGTGTTTGGCGGCCATATTGCACTTGCAAAAATGTCCACAAACTCCTTTAAAAGACTGCTAAACCACCCACCAACAATTTTGACAAAAATTGATGGTGCTCCAGGTGAGTGACACAGGCCCCTTGGGCCTCTTGTTCAATAATTCCAAGATAAACGTATTCATGAATCATACCAGGTTGTCCGCCTAAGGCAGTGCCTATTGTTATGGCGGACACCTTACACACATATACAGGTATATATAAATTAGACAAGACAGAACTTACACAAACAAATATAAATTCAGATATTACATTTACTACTTCCTTATTAACCCCTTGACCCTTGATCCACATAAACAGTTTAAATTTCAAAAAGGAAATATGTCAATTCGTGGGTCAAGACGAGACCTCCCCTACCCACACACACTCGCTTCCCCCCCTCTCCCCCCCCCCACACACACACACCCACACCCCAAGGAGAGTTCACCACCGCAATGACCGGTTCAATTATCTAGTCAGTCATTACAGTGTGTTGTTGTTGTGGTGTTCTGACTCTTAATGGCTTGGCTGCTTGGGCTATTTTGCGATAGTAATCAGCGAAGTGCTTGAGAGATCTCATTTGTCACATCTGCTTTTTTGATGGGCATTTCTTTCAAACGCTTAATGATTTGACGCATGACCTTATTGCAGTTCTTATTTGAGTGTTATTTTTGTTTTGACTGTCTTAGTATATATCCCAGATAATGCAGCTTACTGTGCCGATACATTTAATATCGGCCTGGCATCGCCCCAGAATTTGTTTTATAAGGGATGTAGGTGTCAGTTTGTTCTGTTGCTCGGACAGCTTTTTAGATGTGGATCATCAACAGATGATCCCACTGGTTTGGTGTTTTGGACTGCACTCATATTTTAATGGCTAATATCTCTACACATTTTATAACCTTGATGAGAGTGTGTTGTAGTTAGCAATTCAGGTCAGGCTTAACAATTAGGCTGGTACCCGACTCCTCATACCCTCGCTGGCGATTCTCTGGCTCAGGATATACTATTGCGATTATTAGCAATTGGAGTCGGGTACTAGCTTAGCTTAACAATCTGCTTTCCTGTTGTTTCCATATATGGCATCATAATTAGCTAGGTTTGAGAAATCATGTTTGGTCTTAGATTTTGATTTTGATGAAGGCTTGTAGATCAGATGACTCATACTCCACGTCCGAACTGTACATTCTTCTTAAGTTCTATGCTTCCAAGACCATCTCGAAATGTGCTAGGCGATCGATTGCCAAATGCGGACCCCTGTTATCACCAGTTAGTAGGAGATGCAATCCAGTGGAACGAGAATCTGCCTACAGGATGGAGTTTAGGAATTGAGTACAAAGGCCCAATAAGAGCGCAATGCAGTTTGGTTACAGTTTACGAAGACTTGCAACAAGTGCCTTTCCCAGAATTTCAATGGAGGCACAGGACGAATGGGTAATAGATTAGTTTATCAATGGTCTTGGAAGCATAGAACTTAAGAAGAATGTACAGTTCGGACGTGGAGTATGAGTCATTTGACCCAGTTGCATGTGGGCGAGGAAAACTTGCTTCCATGGAATATGGGGAGACATAATGTAATTGAGAATAGACGCTCATTTGACAGACGAATCACAAATTAAACTGGTTATACAGATGTATGAGACACTCACAAAAATGACAAAGTATTACTGCGCTCCAGAATGAAATAAAATCAATGAATGCCGAACAGAAAAATATCAGTAGGCCAGCCAGGGAGAATGAATTCAACTCTGGATATCACGCAGTGGAAAATCATTGATATTGCTATTTTTGAAAAGAGTATGGACATGTTCAGAAGGATTGTCCTCAGAGGAATGGCAGTACTCGTTCCATGGGAAATTATGGGAGAATGGATCATCAAGGTCATGGTCCACTCAGAGAAACTAGGGAAACTCCACCATAAGCAGCTAATTTAAACTAGACGAGGCTGGTTTTGAGAGCGCAAGACCAGCTAAATCTGTGGATTTTCCAGATGGAATGGTCGAATCAATTAATGGATCTTGTTTGTATGTTACTGCAACTATATGTGGAACACCAACAAAGTGGCTTGTCGATACAGGATCAACCTATACTCTGGTCAGGGATTCCCGAAATACAGGCAACTATATGCATGAGAATTCCATTCCCTATACTCTCTGCACAGCGTGGGTAGGTTATCTCTTCTTGGCGCACATGCACGATAGGTGTTCTTACGGACTATATTAATCTGAGTTTTCTTTCTGTGGGTACATGCGCTGATCTATAGAACCGAGGGGGGGTGCGGGGGGCAAGGCTGGAACATCTCAGATCGGGCCGTTTCTAACTGACTGACTTCAGTACATCTAATGGAGCATGCCTCTAGACCATACGTCAGTCTTGGACTAATGTGCATTTGCCTCGTTTACCATGCAGTCCTGCACCCAGAAGGGCATACATCATTCGGCAGGCACTGTTTATCAGAGGTTCAATATCTACCCTGCCATTGGTCATCCTAGTTATTCCAAGATGAACCCATCTGTCTTTTGAGGGAACTTCTTCTTGCCCAAGTCGGAAACTGGGGGCATTATCACCTCTTCTGTTAAATGTGATGCTTGTACATTTGCTTGCATTATTAAGGAACCGTTCCCTACTCGTGTAGTGCTTGGCAATGTTCAGTAGCACCTGCATGTGTAAAGGTGAGTTGGTTATTTATTTGTCGTCATCTGCACAAGTTGGGGCTGAGAAATCAACTCCAATCTTCATGCCAAACTTTGAACCTTCCACCTCCCACAGCCATGGATTCAAATATTGTAAGTAGCAATGGGCAGAGATGACACCACCGTGTCTTACTCCTTGTAGCAACTCGACTGGCTCCCAGAGGTTTCCATCCCACTTTATCAGTGACTGGTATTTTGGTACAGTTCTTCCAGGAGGTTCCAGACATTGCATGGCAGTCCGATTTTGTACATTTTGTTCAATAGGCCTCGGGTCCATACAACGTTGAAAGCCCTCTCTGCACCTAATGACACCATATAGAGTGGTACCTTCTTATCTTTAGCTTCTAATATCTCTTCTGTGACCAGAAGTGACGCCTTCATACAGGAACTCCCTTCCCTGAAAGTCGTTGAAGTTCAGATTGATGCATATTCAGAGTGTCATTGGCCCTGTTGAGCCATATCTTCTCAATTAGCTTTTCCATGACTGTTGAATGGTAATGCCCCGATAATTGCCTGGCAGTGCTGGAGATTTGCCTTTCTTCAGGACAGGGGTAATTCGCCCTTCTTTGATGTTATCAGGAATACAGGTTGTTCTGAAGACATGATTCATTATTGCAGTAAGGTGTGGGATAACTGCTTCCCTACATATTGTAAAGGCTCAGCTGTTAGACCCATGGAGTCAGAGGCCTCTCCGTTATTGAGTATATTAATTAGGTCTCTCACTTCCTTCATGGAAATTTCACTGGAAATGCTTCCCATTGTCGAGTGTAATCCTCTATCTGTATTCCTCATCGAACTCTGAACACTCTTTGGACATGGCCAGCTGCTGAAATTATGTTCTCCAGCCCTCGCATACCTGGTCTTGTTCTGTTAGCTTCTGTTCAGTGATCACGAGCTCCTCCGTTGATGTAACCATAGATCTGCGTTTGTGTTAATAAGGTGGAAAAACATTTTCTTGTCATTCCTATCTGCTTCCGTTATCTGTATTCTTGCATAGTGTATTCAAATTGCAAATTATTATATCCAAGATGCATTCATTTGCACTTGCAAGCATTAAACTTTGGCAACCATGTGTCTGCCCACATGTTGAGATTGTCTAGATCTTTTTGTAGTCTTAGACTGTCTGATCTAGTGTTAATTGTATGCCACAGTTTGGTATCATCATCAAACATTTTAGCAGGCATGTGACAATCTCTGGTATGACGTTTACATATATTAGAAACAAAAGTGGTCCTAAGACAGACCCCATGGGTCTCCACTATCAACATCTGTCCATTTTGAATGGTTACTATGCACACTTACTCTCATTTGTCGATTTCTCAGGAAGTCCTCTACCCATGTTTGTGATGATCAGATCAAGTGTATTGTCCCGACGAGTCGCACCGTATACAATTTGTACTAGACCATTATCATCTATATCTTTACGCCAAACAAGACATTCACCTTGCTTGGCATAGACTTGTGCGCTAAAATGTTGATGGTTTGTCATTGGCCACTAATAGAACACAACCCTAGTTAGTTTAACTGTCATGGCTGCTGACTATATTCTACTACTTGAACGCTTTATAGCAGTGTACAGAATCTCTGCCAGTGTGACAGTAATAAGTAAGCAATTTCAAAGGCGCACAAAAGTTTATGGTGAAGAGTGAGAGGCAGATATCCGTCTCTAGTGACCTTCCTGTGAGGGCGTGGTGGGTTCCAAAACCGCACCTAGTCACTGTAAGGAGTTAGATGGTGATCTGCGTCCTATCCATCACCCGGTGTGTCGGTGGCGGACCATATGAGGTCCAGCTCCGAGGACTAGCGTTTGGCCTGTCGTTAGAATTAAGTAACAGGATACCCAGAGATGCACTGCTGGCCGGGTAAAATAAATATATTTTTGCAGTGCTTCCTACTTTGGTGGGGTTATCTATGCTAACTGGTATCCAAAGATACAGAGGAGGTGTATGCGAAATCGTCACTTTGGTCTTTACTGCTTGGAAACCCCAATAGTTTTCCAAGTCGGATCATGCCAACGTGGTGATGGCAGTTCCAGACAATTAATACGCCTTGCGACTGGAGGAGCGTAGGAAGAGACAATCACTCAATATAATAAGAGGCCCTAAGGTATCTGGCCAATTTTACACAATCTAGCCGGTGTGCGGTGTTACATATCCACTAGGGCTGAAGTTTGTGAGGGTTTTCATGAACTGAACTGGTTCACGATACAGATGTCTGAGCCACGAACTGGTTCACAAACCTTTTTAGTATGCTATTGTATGCCAGAAATTACTCCTAACAGAAAATAACGTTTAAAAGCAGGTGGTTTCACTGGCTAAATGGTAGAAAAGCACAAATAGAAATTCTGACAACAAATGTTAGAAAATAATATAAGATTCATAGCCAGCTAAGTTCAATTCAAGGTCATATTTGTAAATCACCATTCAGAGATTGCTTGACTATTAGCCCTTTCACCGCCAAATCCCTGAAAAAGTAAATTCTTTAAGATGTAAAACTTACTCTGTTGAATATTTTGGAATTAATTTGACTTAGCAGCAACAGCTTATACTCAAATTAATTTCAAAATATTCAACAGAGTAAGTTTTATATCTTAAAGAATTTAGTTCAACAGTTTTCCTGTATGGTTTTCCTAAAGTTAGATATAGGAATACATCGGTGAAAGAGCTAGCTTTGTGTATGGTTCTCGAACCTCACAAATCCCATGCAAGCGAACCGAACCATGGTTCGCCTTCCCTTGGTTTGTGATTTTCTGAATCAACGAAAGTTCGTTACAGCCCTAACATCTGGAAAAGAGGCTTACAAAAATGTCTCCTACGGAGCGGTTGTCCTTAATTACTTTTAAACCTATCCCATCGAACAAGAATAGCCAGGTTTAGTCGATCACATGTCAGGTCCGTGCAATGAGAACATAAACACCGACCTCAGTGTAAAATTGATGCTGGGGGGAAAGTGATGCAGATTTATTGTCACTGTATAGTATAGGCTAGTGTACTGCGGTCCTTGTATTTTATATAAAATAAACAAAGCAAGTAACGAGGATGGCTGCTGCCATATATATAACCAACTATCACAGTATTGACAATTAATGACAATAAATCAGGTCATAGGACCTTGCGGTGCTCGTTAGTCATGAGCACAAAAATAAGGATAATATATACATTAAAGATATAAATTATAAAATGCGATCTCAGACCACTGGTCGATACTTATTAGTCATCAGTACCTGTAAAGAAACAAATGAATACCATAATACAAAGATACAGCTAAATGAGTACCTGTTTGTCATCGGTGCAGAAAAAGGTTCATAAATCACTGTAGATGCTGCGTCACAGATGAGGAAGGCGAGATATCACGATTCTGAAGTTGCTGGGAAATCTCCGCAGGCGAACTGTTGATGCCGCTCACTCTGAAAGACGGTGAAGAAGAACGACCTTAGTTGCGGATGTCCACTAGATAGTCATAATAGCTCATACAAATAATTTAAGCAGGTTAATAAAAAGTTCCATACTGTATCGGAAGGTTGAAAGTTGCCCATAACATAGAGGGCTACAGTACAAAAGTTATAATTATACAATGCATGTAGATTCCTGGGTACACCATACATGGTACACGCATAGCTCGTGCGGCATACCAGGCAGAGTCCCACCAGACTGCGGCCTAAAAGTTAATTAACACACGACATGCTGCGTGGAAGTTTGATCGCCACTTTTCAACATAGTTTGGCAGATCTAACAAGTTGTCCACCAAGATTCACCACTTGTTCTACATACTGGAGAAGTTACATCGGGCCGCGAGGCACATCTGCAGGAAGGCTCCTCTAAAGTTTGGATATGAGGGATGCTTCTTCTATTCAATTCAATTCAATTCAATTCAATTCAAGTACATTTTATTTGTTTATTTATAGTATTACCTACAAAATGTGTAGAGGTGGCCCATCATAGGCACAGCCTATGAGGTGACGGGCCCCCTTACATATAACATTCATACATCACAACATTACAAACGATGAATACATTGGAGACATTATAGAGAGTTACAAACATTTATCTGTTCTGCTTGATAGTCTTAATCCTGGTGATAGACAGCATATATATATAACTGAACCAAAAAAGTTTAGCAACACTGAGAATATTACTGTATAAATGTTATTTAACAAAAACAATAAATTGATTCAAATATATTATTTAATTGATAGGTCATTTTCCAATTTGAACAACAGTCTCTTGTTAGTGTAATGCTAGCATCGCACCTTTAACACGACATCATTCAATGGAAGGGTCCAATTTAAATAATGACACTGAGCTGTCAATACCGGTTGTGACCTCCGCACGCATTAACCACCGCCGTACATCGCTTTCTCATGCTTCGAATTAAGCACCTGATGTCACGAAGAGGAATCGCATCCCATTCCTGGAGCAGTGCAGCTTCCAGCTCTCGCACGTTGTGAAGATGTGGATGGTTCTCACGCACCAAATGGCCAAGAATGTCCCACACGTGTTCGATAGGAGATAGGTCCGGTGATCGAGCTGGCCAGTCCAACACCGGAATGTTGTTAGCCTCAAGGAAATCACTGGTTACCCTAGCTGAATGAGGACGGGCGTTGTCTTGTTGGAACATAAAGTCTGCATGATACTGCATAAAAGGGATGACAACAGGGGCGACAACTTCTTCACAGTAACGTTGAGCCGTTAAATTTCCGCGAATCACAATAAGATCTATTTTGCCATTTTCATGGATTCCAGCCCACACCATGACACTGCCGCCACCGAATCTGTCGTGTTGAATGATGTTGGCTGCATCATACCGTTCTCCTAAACGTCGCCAAACCCGTTGCCTATCATCCACCACATCCACTCATCACTGAACAAAATGTGGCTCCATTATTGAGCACGCCATCGCTGATGAGTTCTTGCCCATGCAAACTGATTCTCGATGTGATGCTCTGTAAGCGGAACAGCAACAAGTGGACGACGGGCATGCAGTCCAGCATCATGGAGTCTGCTTCGCACAGTTTGTGCATGCACTGTAGTGCCGGTAGCGGTGTGCAAATTACGGGACAGCCACGGCGCAGTCACAAACCTGTGACGTCGTGATGACGTCACTAAGTAGCGGTCTTCTCGTGGTGTTGTTGCTCTCCGTCTGCCAGGTCGTGGTCGGTCATTATATTAGGGCAGATATGTGAAAAAGATGTTCCATTCTGGCAGAAAGCATGAAATTTGGCATATAGGTGGTTTACGGTATCCTGATCATAATTAGATGCGGTGCCACGTGATTCTACCATGGGAACCCATTCAAAATGGCGGATTCAAAATGGCCGCCTTCCCAGCGGAAAATTTGCATTACTCAAGCTCTAGACGGAGTAGAGAGATGGGATTAATGTCAAATTAGGGGTTTCATGGGTCAATTGTTATAATTCTACTCACTACAATACTCTAAATATGTAAATATCAATCCTTCCATAGCGACCACCTGTGTTTGATGTCAAAAGACGGTGGCTCTTTAAGATGTGTTGCCTAAAAGATCCATCCCTTGAGAACAAAAGCAATATAGCATCCAGAAATAGTTTAAATTACTTCTTTCTTAATATCGAACCAAGTAATGGTCATTATAGATACGTTCAATTATCCTATTAGAGTATGCAAGGCTATACATGATGCTGTTGATTGTTGAATCATGATTCACAGACGTCATACTCACTGTGCACCGCATGAGCACAACTGTGTACAAGGTAAGTTGGATTTATAGCATTTGCATCTGCCAGTACAATTACTTTTGCAAGCACAGTTCACAAGTTCCCGGCATGCCTTAGATGCGTCTGCAAGCAAACTCCATTGCGGTGACCAAGTGTCTCCATCTCTGACCCAACCCCAGTCAGCTGGCGATGGCGTTTTTGCATTTGCGTGGAGTGATTGGCCCCAAAGATGACCTGCCTGGAACGCAGCACGTTTGGTGTGTTGCAGCAGAGCTGCACTGGTCGGAGGAATGTTTTCTAGCTGCCTGTTGCCAAAAGCGAAAAGCCGTTTTCGTGCCTTTGACAATGGTGATGTGCATTTGTACAGTAGTACGACAAACCTCTCCAGCGTTTCCATGTCATTGTCACACAGAGACGCCGGGGCATCAGACAGTCTCCTAAATAGTGACTTGAATAGATCTGAAGTCCTCCAAACTTCCCATGCTGTCTTCTTGCCAATCCCACAAAATGCAGACACAGTGTCACACCCAGAGAAAGCATGCATAAATAGCAGTCCTTGTGACGCTTCTGCACCCAAAACTGTTGCAATGCCATGAGCTGATACATAGCGGAAGGTCTTCCCATGGCCAAATGCGACCCAGCGATCACACCCATGAAGAAAGTTTGCTCTCCGTATGGCTAGGACTACGACGTCTGTATCTGTAGCATGAATCATTATTGTTCGATAACCTTGTTGATATGCATGGAAGGCGTGGAGCAACATTCTACCATCTGCTTCATCTTGCATGCATGGCGTGAGTTGTGAGACGTCATGCTCTGGCCTCATCAGCACGTTTTCCTCACATGTTGTGACGAGTATCTTTCCTTCTGGTAGCTCGAATGACTCCAATGTATGTGCGAGAAAGGTGAAGAGGCCTATTTTGTTTGCATCAACTCGTAGGAAAGTTTTCCAATTTTGAGGGAGTCTTGTACTCAATGCAACATGAAGAGCTTCACCATGTCCCCGTAATTCTCTAGCATGTGTCTTCAAGCTTCCCGCCTTATACACGTCCCATACAACATCCAATCTTTTAACTGTCTGTAGTTGTCTAGCAATGTGTGAGAGGAAGACGTGCTCTGCAAAATCTCCAAATGTGTTCACAACCACGTTTGATTTCTTGGGATCTAGATTATGCATCATAGCTGCTCCGTCAATGATCTTCACTTCAACCTCTGGACAATCAGCTGCACGAGCTACTAATACTTCCAAACATCCCATCAGATCTGATTTGCTGCCTTGGCGCATTGCGTTGCTCTCAGCAAGTGATGGGGGCCATGGATGATTCTCATGCTCAAAGAATGAATCAAGGTCTCCGTCTCTGGATTGGCAGGAAATGTACAGTCTAGAGAATAACTGTACATCTCTCTTCATTGCAACAAGCTTCTTGTTGGTTCTGGTACTCTTCCTCTGTTTTGATTTGAACAAAGCCAAATTGTTCTTTTGGATTGGGTCATATACCGATTTTGATGATACAGATAGTCGATCTGCGACGAATGCGTGGTACTGTCTGATGCCTAGTTGTTCTGCTGTTCGGATCACATTCACTACAGACTCGGACATAATGACTTTGGTATCTAGAGTCACTAAGTCAAAACTGTCATCTAAAAATGGGTTTCCCATTTCCTCGATTGCATCAATAAGACAAATTGTGTTTAAAGCAAACAATTTCTGCTTACTCGGAATCTGCTCATGGTGACGGTTATCATTGATATTTCTGTGTGTATGTTTCACTTCATACTCGCTGATCATCCTTCATATTTCTGGGCCTGACACCATCCATCGTTTCAAAGCAGCTTCATTTTCTGTGATATATATTTAAATAGTCAGTGTGAGTTTAGGAAACTACAATAATTATATGGAAATCCGCAATGAAATAATTCTTGGCGAAGCGAGGGGCTGGCATACAATTACTTTTACTGGAGAAAACGTGTAGACCAATTGTTTTGAGTAGCGAAAACTTGTTTCTAAGATGTTCCGCCCGGATCATGTGTGTACAAACGTTTAGCAATAATACTACTAATTTACAAATGTTACAGCAACAACGATGACGACGACGACGACCACAACAACAACAACAACAACAACAACAATAATAATAATAATAATAATAATAATAATAATATATTTTTCAGCATGTTTATCTATTTAGAGTATTGTAATTGGTAAAATCATAACCAGTGACCCAAGAAACCCTTAATTTGACATCAATTCCAGCCCTCTACTCCATCTAGAACTTGAGTAATGCAGATTTTCCGCTGGGAAGGCGGCCATTTTGAATCCGCCATTTTGAAGGGGTTCCTTGGTAGAATCACGTGGCACCGCATCTAATTATGTTCAGCATACCTTAAACCACATATATGCCAAATTTCATGCTTTCTGCCAGAATGGAACATCTTACCTCAAATTTGTTACATATCCGCCCCACTGTTAACATGTCCAGTTTCCTGCTCACATTGGCGGAGACGGAAAATGGTTGAGGCGTGAACATTAAAATGTCGAGCAACAGCGCGAACGCTCTGCCCATCAGCGAGTGTTCCCATTGTTTCATGGCACTGATTTTCGGGTAGCCCTGGGCGGCGGCCCATGTTCGGTAGGGTAAACTTTTAAGCGTTTTCTGTTAACGTTCGTTATCTGTTTTTGCAATATGGTGAATTTTTGCCTTCGCTACCCGCCAATGTGGGCCAGTGCATGAAAAATGCATTTTCACATGCAGTAAGTGTGCGGCCGAGAAATGCAAGAAATGATTTGCATTTCTTCATGATCAGCGAGACATTACATTGACGAAACATGCCTGCAAATATGGTTATAAATGGACGCATAGTTTTAATACAACAAAACAAACTTCACTGTTGCTAAACTTTTTTGGCTCAGTACATATATATCTGCAAACCTAAGTGGTTATAATTCAATGATGTAGGGTAGTGACATTTGGAGAGGGGGTGGGGTGGGAGGGGGTTGGGGGGGGGGGGGGTGGTTTGTTCATCATGTTAATTAGTTTATTACTATTATTATTATTATTATTATTATTATTTATAATAACAATGGCAACAATATTATTATTATTTTTATTATTATTATTATTATTATTATTATTATTATTTTTTATTATGAGTAGTAGTAGTAGTAGTAGTAGTAGTAGTAGTAGTAGTAGTAGTAGTAGTAGTAGTAGTAGTAGTAGTAGTAGTAGTAGTAGTAGTAGTACAGGCATCAAAATTTGGCATAACCAAACCAATTGTTCCTTGTTCCTGTGTTAGTTTTGCAGTTTAAGAAGTGCAGGATTCAATTAATTGCCCCCGGATGGCCATCCGAGGGCTGGCAAAAACTAGATGCGGATATTCGATTGTGGGCCATAGATTAAGAACTGAAATCCGAAAGGCACCGCTGCAGTTATAGGGGAACCACAGTTAGTAAGCAGTTGCCCACATCTTGCACTGCTCTGGCCACACAAGCTGCCACTTGTTCTCTCTCGACGAAGTGTGGTCTCGATTCTTGGTTTTGCGCTCCTTTTATACTATTCGTGACATCATAAGCAGGACGCCCAGCCAATCCGTGGGTGATCTGTAGCCAATCAGCGTGCAGATAGGAAGGGTGAGGACGCTATCATGTGATAGTTATCCTCCCCATTCACTTAGTACGTACACATGTTTACTACGTCCTTGTAATATTTTGAAAATAATTTCAACGAGCTAAATTAGGATAACTCAGCCATTTCCGGTCCGATTTGAAAAAGGTAAATAGTTTTAGAATCCTCGCCTCATTCCGGTTCTGATAGGTACAAAGAACGACGAGAACAGTGGAATTTAAAGCAATTACGTGTACCAACCCGGTACACTTTAGTATGCATTCTCTCCCAATGCTGACACGTGTTGTCAGGGAAGCTCTGACGCATGCACGCTATGCAATCTCACAGACTTAGACGTTTCTCAGAAACCTATCTCATATGGCTTTATACACGCGTACTATCCTACTCAGGGGGGGGGGGGGGGGCGGGGTGGGGGCGTGCTTGGAACGTACACAGAGCAGTCATCCTGTACCCAGCTGAACTGGGATGGTTCGTACCCGTTTGGTCGATCCATGCTACATAGCTAAAGCGTTAAGGAGCAGAGCTGTGAAACCGGTGACCCTGGGATCACGTCTCTGTTCGGTCAACTGACGATCGGTGGAAACATAGGCAATCTCCTTCACTCATCGATCGTTTCCTCTCATCACCCAGGAGTATAAATGGGTACCAGTGTAAACGCTGGGGAATTTACCAAAAATGGACTGAAATAAAACCAGCATAGAATGATATGAATGGGACCAGGAATCAGGTACTCGATAGACGCCAATCGAACCAATAACTTCTGGTGCATTAATGTAACTCATGACTCTAACTCTAACTCTGTCTCAAATCTCATGCAAATTAATGTTTCTCTTAAAGTGCGTAATCAGCGGTATTCTTGAAAAATGTGATAAAACAGTGGTATCCGCTTGTAAAGCAAGAATGGGGACGTTTAACCTGTGACGTGTATGAGGGAACATTGTGCGGGTTCTTTTCTTATGTACTATTATAGCGACTCACTAGGCTAGTGTATTCGTTTGTACATAACGCAATATCGCCAATTTTCGTTGTGTCACTTTTTCAGTTTTTTTTATTTTCTAAAAATTGTTAAGTTCCTGAATGTTCCTCATTCACTGCAGCATTTGAATATAAACAAATTTCGGCTTTTTTTTTTTCGAGATCGCGACCACAGGCAATTTTCGTAGTGCTTTCAAAAATACATGGCCGTTTTTGGATAGCGCAGTTGCGTAGGCCTAAATGATGAATTTAGTAGAACTAAATTATATATATATTCTGCACTATACCATAGACTGATTATATAATTAGGCCTACTAATCATCATCATCATCATCATCATTATCATCATCATCATCATCATTTTATGAGGTTTGTTATTGCCTCAGTGTTTTTATTATAGTATGGCTAGCTCAGTTCAATTCAAAAGATTGTTCTTTGAAATAGATCTAGCTATCTCGTTTGTTCTTGAATGATTTGGCCATTGTCGCTTAATTAAGTCTCCTCGAAACCGTCAGTACATCAGTGATATTAGATTTAAAACTTTAGCTCTGTTTTGGGAAATGCTATGATGCAGATGGATGTTACCTACACTCATGGTCACACCCTGCTGCACCTAGCATGTGTGTGCATGTTCACTTGTGGAGGCCGTGGTTGGTCTAATTGCTGTTGTTTTAATTTTTTGTGTTCATCACTATCCGAGTCTCCTCCTCTATGCAAGTGTGTCTTCATGCAACCACAAAGTGCGGATGTGGAAGCAGAGACTATCTACCGGTAATTGGAATCGCTTCTCTATGCTAGTGTCTCTTTATGCGAAGAGAAACTTTAATTTTTTTACATTTTCCTAAATCTTTTCATGATCATACATAACCTATTGAATTCAGTGATAAGCCTTTCGATATTCACTGTTTGGATCGTGGATCTTGCTGTTTTTCGTGACGCTGTACAAAACAAATTTTGGTAACTTTTTTTGTCAAAGTAGCAGCAGGCTTCTTTATTTTTTTCTATTTTTTACAAGCGTAGGAACCATGCAGGGTGGGGGGGGGGGTGACCAAACCAGATTTCTGATTAACCCATCTTTGCAAGGAAAAATTATATTTTATGTCTACATAATTGGAGGGTGACTATGCGTATTTATTTCCTCTGCTATTTACTAATGTTTTGGCGCTGAGCACCCTTGGGTCTGCCTACCACCCCCACCCCCCACCCCCACACACCCACACTCCCACCCCACACCCAACGACCCCCTTAAAGGGAAACACCAGACCCTCTATGCTACTTTGTATAAAATGAATCTACAGACCGTAATGTTTTCAAAAATATAATTGTAAGCTCTGTGCTCAAATTAGAAATATATATCTTCGTTGTTTAAATATGTGATACATTAGTTAAATTTCTATTCCAGGATGAGGCGTATGACATCATAAGTTGAACGTTTTTCTCGTTGTCATCCAACACTATCGCAATAAAATTCCGAATTGCGTTTTGTAGGGTGTTAGGAATATATAAAATATATTTGCGGAAATGTTGAAGAATATTTAATAATATATATATACAGTCCTTTGTCTGATTTCTCTGATGGTGCCGATTTGGACATCAAGTTTTGATCTTTAGATAAATGAATGACGCGATAGTATAGGCATACCAATATAATAGCCACTTTTGAATTAACACTCTCACTGGCGCTATGGCAGAAACTGTTATTAACGTTTCATCTATTAATATCAGAGTTTAAATAGTTCTTACACACATCCAGTCCATCTTTAGGTACTTATGTTCTCATACTAGCCTCAAAACTTCCTAAGATATTGTAATATTCATGTAATTGGCAGATATCTTCATAGAAAATGACCATCTCGAGGTTCGGCAACTAATGTATGAAAATAACAGATATTTCCCTTAAAGTTGCGATAGTGTGATAAATGTCTTAATCTTTTAAATCTGTACATATATAATTAATGTCGATAGCATTATCACCGATAGAGATATCACCATCCAAATGCATGCACTCCTGTCTTCAGAGTGCCGTTATCATGGTTCTTGTCGGATGGGATTCAACCTATGACGTTTTCAGCCCCAAGCAATACGGATTCATTAGTGGCCGCTCAACTGGCCTCCAGTTGTTGCAAGTCTTGGACTCCTGGACATAGATTATGGACAATGGAGGTGTGGTAGACACAATATATATGAACTTTCAAAAGGCCTTCGACAAAGTCCCATACAGAAGACTAATTGGGAAAGTAGAAGCTCACGACATAAGTGGCCAGGTTCTAGGATGGACAGAAGATTTCCTCAGAAACCGCAAACAGCAGATCCGGGTCAACATTGCAACATCAATGCAGTCAGATGTTACAAGCGGTATTCCCCAAGGTAGTGTGCTAGGTCCCTTACTATTTGGTATCTATATAAATGATCTGCCAAATGTTGTTGATTCAGATGTGTACATGTTTGCAGACGACACCAAGTTATCACGCCAAATCAAGGACCAGGAGGACTGTGATAAACTGCAAACAGATTTAACAAACCTACAGACATGGTCAGAAGTATGGTTAATGAAATTTCACCCAATTAAATGCAAAGTAATGACATTATCCAGGACAGAATCAGATTCACATGACTTCTGGATGAAATCTGAAACTGGAGCCAAGACATCCGTTGAATATGTCACAGAGGAAAAAGATATTTATAGATTCGAAATTGACATTTGACAGCCATATTTTTGAAAAGGTTAACAAAGCTAATATAATCATGGGCATCATCCGTAGGACATTTGTTTACCTGGAACAGGAAAATTTCAAGCTACTATATAAGGCACTGGTTCGGCCACACCTTGAGTACGCTAATGCAGTATGGTAACCATATCTGAAAAAACCCACATAAATGCCATAGAAGGTGTTCAGCGGAGAGCAACCAAGATAGTACCATCACTCAAAGACCTCACATACACTGAACGATTGAAAACATTGGGCCTACCGACCATGGTATACATGCGAGCAAGGGGAGCTATGATAGAGACATACAAAATGTTAACTGGAATTTATGACCCAGACGCTACCTCCCTATTTCAGATGCAACATGATTCAGTAACCCGTGGTCATCACCTGAAGGTCTACCAAAAGAGGGGAGGGACGAACCTTAGGAAGAATTTCTTTTCCTTGAGAGTTTGCTCCCTATGGAATAGCCTGCCAGAATCTGTCATTTCAGCACCAACAGTCATATCATTTGAAAAACGACTAGACAAGCTCATCATCATCATCATCAATTTACAAGGCATAAGCCATTGGCTTGTTATTGCGTCAGTGCTAAACTGGTAGGGCAGGCAACCCTGGTCTGGATACAACACGTGTAGCTATCTTCATGTGTGCATGTTCATGTAGATGCACAGGCTGTTTCAAGATTAGTCCACTGTGATGTAATAATTGTATTATGACTTTGGGAATTGACGGCTCACATATGTTGTATAAGCATATGTGTAACAGCAACGTCCAAAGCCACACCACAATTAATTGTGTTCAGTCGAATTCAAATATTCTTTCTTTGAAAAAGATGTCTAGTTTGCCCTTGAATATTTCGACTGTGGTTGCTTCGACTATTGTTGTTGGCAGTGAATTCCAATGTGGTGCCACTCTATTTGCGAAGGAGTGCTTCCGAATATCTTTGCTGCTACGTTTTATGTTGAGCTTGAGCCTATGACCTCTGGTCCGTGTAACATTGGACAGTTCGAAAAAGTAGTTCTTATCAATATTACATAGATCTTTGATGAGTTTGAATGTTTCAATCAAATCTCCACGAAACCGTCTATATTTCAGTGACATTAGATTTAGGGCTTCAAGTCTTTCTGTGTAGCTATACTCTCTGATTTGTGGGACAAGTTTTGTTGCTCTGCGTTGTACTCTTTCTAATAGCTGCGATTGCCTTTTCAGTCTTGGAGACCATGCTGAGTTGCAGTATTCAAGAATGGGTCGCACAAGTGATTTGTATAGTAGCGTGAAAGTAGATTGATCAATGTTGGTAAATGTTCTCTTGATTAGTCCTATTGTACTGTTTGCCTTGGATACAATGTTCCCTATATGTATGTCAAAAGAGAGGTTTCTGTCGACATGAACCCCCAAATCTTTTTCTACATCTGATGTTGATACAGGATGTGGATCAGGTGTATCTGCCATATAGTATTTGGTTTGAGGGTTATTTCTGCCGAAGTGCATGACATGCGTTTTGTCTGTGTTGAAAGATAGTTGCCATGTCTGCGACCATTTACATACTTTATTTATGTTTTCCTGAATCTGACTGGTAGCTGGGTTGCCGTACATCTTTGTATCATCTGCAAATATTTTGCAGTGGCAGGTTAATCGATCAGGTAGGTCATTTATATATATCAGAAAAAGTATAGGTCCTAGAACACTTCCTTGTGGCACGCCGCTGGTCACCTCAATCCAGTCCGATGATGCATCATTAATTCTAACTCTCTGGCTCCTGTTGCTTAAGTAGTTCCCTATCCATTTTACTAAATTTTCACCAATACCATAGCTTCTCAGTTTTGTTTGGAGTCGTTGGTGTGGCACAGTATCGAAAGCTTTTGAAAAGTCTAAATATATTGCATCGACAGGTTCGTTTGAGTTAAGCATGGCTGTTAAATCCTCCAGGTATTCTAGTAGTTGAGTTTTACATGATCTTTTACGTCTAAATCCATGCTGACATTTGGTAAATAGATTAGCCGTTTCCAGGAAATTTACAATACTGTCTCTTATAAAAGATTCTAGGACCTTGCATAATGTAGAAGTGAGACTGATTGGTCTGTAGTTGCTTGGGTCATTCTTGGAGCCTTTTTTGTGTATGCAGCATACATTTGCCATTTTCCAGATGTCGGGTAAAATGCCTTCTTCAAGAGACTTGTTGAAAATTATGCATAGTGGTGTACTAATTTCTTTAGCAGCTTCTTTTAGTATTCTCACTGGTATTTCATCCGGGCCATTGCTTTTGTTGGGGTTGAGTCCTTTTAGTTTATTTTCGATGGCAATAGGTGTTATTAATATGTCTTTTAGTATGGTACCATTGTTTCTGGGGTTAATGATTGGTGTAGAAAGAAGATTTTCTGGAGTGAACATGTTTGAGAAAAATGTGTTGAGAATGTTTGCTTTTTCTGTATCATCTGTGGTCATGGTGTCGTTTGCAGGGTTACGTAGCTTGCTAATTGATTCACGTAGAACTGTTTTACTCTTGACATAGTTCCAAAAGGCTTTAGGATTTTTCTTACTTTCAGTTGCCACTTTACGTTCAAATGTCTGTTTTGATTTTCTGATGCATGCTGTTGCTTTGTTTCTAGCAATTTTGTAGAGTGTGTAATCTGTAGTTTTCTTAGTTTCATTGTATCTTTTGTATGCACGCTTTTTGCTATTGAGTGAATCTGTTGCCGCCCGATCAATCCAGAGGTGCTTTTTCTTGCCATGGTTTTTTGTTGTAGGTATATACTGTTCTTTCACTGTGTTCAATGTTTTGTGTAGGAAGTTCCAAGCTTCTGATGCATTAAGTTGGTGTAGATGATTCCAGTCAGTCGTTCCTAAGTCTCTTCGCAGTTCGTTATATCGTCCTTTGTTCAACAGTAGCTTTGGCTTAGCTATTTGTTTGCTTGTGCTTAAGATGTCAGGATGTAGTGATATTTGTAGAATGTCATGATCACTTTTACCTAGCGGCGGTAGGTGAGTTATTTCATGGACGATGTTTTCGTTGTTTGTTAAAACTAGATCCAAAAGATTTGAAGTCTGATTTATTCTATGTCGAGTCGGATTAGTAACTAGTTGCTGTAGAAAAATATCGCTGGTAGTATTAAGAAAAGCGTCTTCTTCTTCTTTTGGAGAAAAGCCTGTGTTCCAATTTATCGATGGGTAGTTGAAGTCCCCTACTATAAGAATATGGTCTGTATTTGCTGCATCAACTTTCTGTAGTAGATTTAAGAGGTTTTTGTTATTTGAGCCATCTGAGCTGGGACTTCTGTAGATGCAACCAATGATAATTCTTTCCTTTTGTTGTGTCGTCCATGTACTCCATACTCATTCGGTAAAGTCATCGTCATTCAAGATGTCACAGGATTGAGCATTTAGTGATACATGTGTATATATAATAACTCCCCTTGATGGTTTATTATTCAGTGATAGTTGGTACTCATCAATCTGTAGTTCACTAATGTTGATGGTTGTGTTTTTAGGTAAGGCTTCCGTGATTAATATGATTGCAGGGCGAATATTCTGTACTAGTGTTTCGAGCTCAGCCTTTTTATTAATCAAACTATCTGCATTTGTGTATATACATGTGTTCGCTACTGTTTTAGAATTTCCATTGTTGTTTGATTGTAAATGTTTTGGCAATTGATTTGTGCTAATTTCTGCCTGGGAATGTACATGCAGTTCAGTATTTGTGTTTGTATTGCTGTTGATAGTGTCTATGTATGGCTCATCATCTGGAGTGGCTATGGACTCGTTGTGTAATAAACTGAAATGGTTTGATAGTTGTATTGGTACTTGTTTATATACACCTGTGCAAAAGTTAAGCACCACCCTATTTTTATGCACATGCGAGGGTATATTCATGTGCTATGAAGAAAGCAATAGCATCAACATTTATGTACCCATCCATCTTAGTGCAAGAGGTAATAATGCAACTAGAGGAATGCTGATTATGATGGTGGGGAAACACTGTATGTTTTTGTTTGAACTTGAAAACGAGGCATGAATATGGTTACGTTGACACAACTGACAACTATTGCCCTACAGTTGACACACGTGGCTAGATTGTCATTAATGGTGTCT
Organism: Chaetoderma sp. LZ-2023a; assembly: GCA_034401795.1. Taxonomy (NCBI): domain Eukaryota; kingdom Metazoa; phylum Mollusca; class Caudofoveata; order Chaetodermatida; family Chaetodermatidae; genus Chaetoderma; species Chaetoderma sp. LZ-2023a. The sequence continues at coordinate 67,872,421 of CM067371.1, read as the reverse complement.
GAAAACGAAGTTTAACATCTGTGCACGAGTTTGAGACTGTCATTATTAATACCGGGTATATCCACCTTGTGCCTGGATGACGGCCTGGACACGACGTCTCATGCTGGTCACCAACCGACTGATACGCCATTGTGGTATTCGTTGCCATTCAAGATGGAGTGCGTCTGTTAATTCCTGTAGGTTCTGCACAAGAGGATCCCTACTTCTCACCATGTTTCCCAGAATGTCCCAGATATGCTCAATAGGGTTCATGTCAGGGCTCCTTGCTGGCCATGGTAGGGTTTCGATGGCATTCTGGCGGAGGTATTCATGCACAGCTCTAGCACGATGTGGTCGGGCGTTGTCATCCATGAATATAGGGTGGGTTCCAGGTGCATGATTTACAAAATGAGGGACCACAACTCTATCCAGTATGGAATCTTGATATCTTTGTCCATTTAGTGTTCCAGGTACAGTCAACAGATCCAGCTTACAATCAAATGAGATGCACCCCCATATCATAACGGAACCTCCACCAAATGGAACTTCTTCCATGATGTTACGTTGGTCGTACGCCGTGCGTCTGGACCTCCATACACGAGTTCAACCATCTGTGGCATGAAGCAGGAACCGACTTTCATCGGACCAGTGTACCCGTCTCCAGGATCTCATGTTCCAGTGTCTTCTTTCGTTGCACCACCTCAGATGCTCCTCTTTGTGGTGTGCAGTGAGGAGAGGACGTCTGACAGGTCTCCTAGCTTTCATGCCAGCAGCATACAGTCTCCTTTTGACAGTAGACATTGACACTCTATTGCGCGTTTCCAATTGCTGGCTGAGCACTCTGCTGTTGGTGAATGGAGATCTCCTAACAAGGCGTACTAGGGCTCGATCATCATGGGCAGTAGTCTTCTTCGGTCTTCCAGATCTAGGCCTGTCCTTTACCTCGTTAGTTTGCCCATGTTTTGCAATCAAACGACTGATTACAGTATGGTTAATGTTCAGCTGTCTGCCAATCTCTCTGCATGACATACCAGTGGTATGCATGCCTATGATTTGCCATTTCACACGATCACTTAACCTTCGTCTTGCCATAGCGGTTCACAATCAAGAGCTAATTCTCTCTGTACAAATAAACCACGGTCATGAACACAAAATTCCTAATCTTGTCGCCTAAATCTGTATGTAATGTTCTACACCTCAAACTGGACTTTTACATAACTGAACACGTGTGCTGTTTCCCGCCACGCACGGACATCAAGCGGCGTGAAGTCATGCATGCATGTGCATTTCGTACTTGGAATTATGTCAGCTAACGCGGGGACAAAAAGTATGGCAGCCTAGTTGTACCATCATGTTTCTACGTTCTATTGTTTTTGCTGGTGCTTAACTTTTGCACAGGTGTATATTAAATGCTACTGAATATATCTATAGCCAGCTTCATGTAAACACAAAAAACAGAAGAGGGCATTATTCTACAAATTTAAAAGTCAGACATAACCGGAAATTTTTGGATCAACAAATTTATTAGTGCATAGGAGCTGAACATAGAGGTTTTTCAAACCTGTGCTCAGAAACTGTACCTAGATTACCTAGAAAATTATAGCAACATAGTGTTTTTAACACCATTTTAATCGGATTTATGTATAAATGTCGCACAAAATTTTTACACAGTATCTTAAATATGGGCTCTACGATAGACCTGCGTGTTTTATGCAAACGATAGCGACCCTTCTTGTATTCCCCTTTAATATAAACATTCAGTCTCCCAGAGTCTGTCATATCAGCAACAACAATCAACTCATTCAAGAACCGAATTGACAGGTTCTGGTCCTCGAAAGATGCCCTCTACAATTACGAGAGTCCATTTACCAGAGTGATAGCACAACAATCCAGATTACCTATGAAGAGCTGAGCACAGAGGCATAGCCGGCGCTCAGAAATGTACCTAAGTTACCTATGTTTTAATGGGACTCGCGAACTTTAAGTCCGGAAGTTTCCATACGTTTTCCACGCTTCACGGAAACACATTTAATCGTTGTGAACAACTCGGTTAGTTGTTCAACGCAATTGGGAGCAAGTGTATTTATTTGTACATTGTTGCCGTTAAATTAAAAATATATATATAACTAATTAATTATTTCTAAATAATGTAACATATCTATAGTAACCTGTTTTCGTATTTATCCTTTTTAGCTCACCTGGCCTGGTAATCCTAAAATATAATTCCGGTAACTTACTTAGGTAAATTTCTGAGCGCATGTGTCAAAAGCAATGTCAAACAAATGCTACACTGTGTCAGATTGGAAATCACTGGATCCACGACGCTTATGCTGCCGTAAAGGCAAACAATAAGGGAATAACATCAAGTTCAACCACATGATCGCGGCACATGCCTTTGATTTGAATTTTCTTCCATCCATCGCACTAATACAAATCCCCCTACTATATATATATATATATATATATATATATATGCAATATCGTCTTTACTCTTTCTATCCCCTATGGGCAATTCCAAGCAAATAGGGACATGGCCCAGTAAATTCCTTTCGTCTTATTTAATACGAAATAATGATTTTTATCAATAGTAAACATACTAAAGATACTGAAACCACGTATTTGAAACCATAGCTTCTACACATAATTTTTCGAGCATACTTGGAATTGTCCTATATTATTTAGCATAAATAGTGCAATTTTACAATGGCAGGTTTATTGCAATGTACTTTTGTACTTTGCCGAGTATTTGTGGAATTGTGGTCGATATAAATTGTACTAAGATCATGCTTGCTTCGGGATAAATACTAATCTTTAAACTAAATTTTCTCTAGTATACATAGGCATCGCATCAGCTCCTGTGATCAATGTAACCTGAGTCACGAAAATACATGTTGTTAATGCTGTAATCTATTCGTAATTAGCTATGAACATGTATTTAGTATTCTCCTCCTTTATACCATTCTCTATCTATACATACAGTTAATTCTCCTCTTAGAATAGGTAAACAATTATAAAGCACTTTCCATATTGTAACCTGAGTCACGTGTAACCTGAGTCACGTTTTAAATATGTACTAAATATGTCATACTGTCACCCCCACTCCCCTTCGTCATTTGTATCGTCATTCCACTGCATATGCACGCTGTGCTCATAATTAGCAGTCTATGTTTATGCATTTATGCAGTATAATAGAGCATAGAGTGACAAATGTAGATTATACTCTGGCCAGCTGGTTAATTGACATGCTTCTTCACGGCCACGGCACAAAATTTTGGCTGCTGTCCAATTATGAAACCTTGGACAGCAGCCAAAATTGTGTGCTGTTGCTGCGGAGAAGCATTTCAATTAAACAGCTAGGTAGAGTGAAATCTACGTCTGTCACTCACAAGGAAGGAAATATCTGCTCTATTGTACTGCATAAATGGATAGAAGTTGAAACTGTCATTGTCCGAAACACGTCTGCTAGAGAAGTATTGTATCAAGGCTATTTCATTCTTTCTGGATTGCATACTTTGTGAAATTCACTCTGGCATTATTTAATTTGTAGATATTAAGTTACTATTCAATGGGAGGGGGGGGGGGAGGGGTGCGAAATGCTTGAATAACATCATTTAATGTTCAAATAGTCAGTATTTTGGTATGAAAATTAGCAATTTCATAGACTCACGCAGTGAAGCTATTTGATCGATCCGTATATTTACTATTACTTTCATTCCACAGCCAACACGTGTATTAATTATTGAGGGTGTTTGATTGGCCAAGAACAGGACTCTAGGGTCGAGTTGGTTGGCATGGCATGATTATGACGTCATTGAGCAAATTCGTTTGGGCGAGGAAAGCAACACTTGCGGCGTATAACTTGTGTTGTTGGCATGACATGTTTATGATGTCATAATTAAATCAAAACAACACTCGCCCAAACGAACTTGCTCAATGACTCATGAATAATCATGCCATGCCAACCAACTCAACCCTAGAGTCCTGTTCTCGGCCAATCAAACAGCCTCACTATGTAAAATAGCGTTACTAAGATGATCACCCACTTTTAGCTAACACTAGGCTATTTGATGGTCCTTAATCAGTACAACCTCGCCATTAGAAAGCCTTCATTGTAGCAACCTTTCATTTCGAATTTTAAAGTCTGTTTTCTGTTGGGGTTTTTTCTTCAGAGAACCAACATGGCATTGAATGCCGCTGAAAGACAAAGAAAGAGACGCATGCTTTTGAAAGAGAAAGGAAACTATGAACAGTATAAGAAGCAACACTGTGTAATTTCTAAGAAGAGCTATTACAAGAAGAAAGAAAGGGAACGACAACTGAGTGAGTCAAAGCAGAAACTGATAGCGAAGAAACGAAAAGAAAGCATCCGAAAGAAAGTAGCCAAGTGTCGGGCTATGAAGAAAGAAAGAGGGGTATGTGTCACCGCATCAGATGGTCGGAGATCACCTTTCCGAAGTGTACATGCATTTGGTAAAGCTTTAGCAAGAGCCAAACGAGGTCTGAAAAATTCTCTTCCTAACACTCCAAATAGAAAAAAGGCTGTTAGTCACAAGCTTTTTTTAACCGACTTCCATGAGAATACAGACATACAGACACTGCCTACATGTGTAAAATCATCTAATGCTATTAGTGATGACAGTGTTGTTCTAGTTCAGCAATTTTATCTGAAAGATGACATTAGTCGGCAGGCACCGGGAAGAAAGGATTTTGTAAATATCCGACAGACTGATGGACAAAAGCTTAAGTTCCAATTGAAACATCTCACCTGCACTGTGCGAGAGACTTACAAGTTGTTTTGCCAGGAACATCCAGATGTGAAAATCGGCAAAAGTAAATTTGCCGATCTTCGCCCAAAGCATGTACAACTGAGCAGTAAATTGCCCCACAATGTGTGTTTATGCAAATACCATGAAAACTTTATTAATGCGATTAATGCACTACACAATGCGGTTCCAACAGTTCCTGCATATTCGTATGAATTTCCAGAGACATCTCTCTGTGCACCACCTCGAAAGGAGTGTTGGATGAATAACTGTGAGCATTGTCGTGATGGTAAAGGCTTCAGAAAGGCATATCCCATGACTGTTTCGTTCACCAATGTCTCCTGGCGGATTTGGAAAAATGACCAGCAGAGGAAATTGACTCAAGTGATAGAAGAGGGCACAGTTGATGACCTTAAGGACCATGTATGTTCTCGCATACCTCAGTTTATGGAACACTGTTTTATTAAACGAATGCAGGCTAAGGCATACAAAGCTGAGAGAGAAGTAGCAGAAAGTGCCAGCAATCGCTCAGCAGCTCTAATGCAAGTTGATTTCTCGGAGAATTACACTTGTGTCGCCCAAGATGAAATTCAGAGCGCTCATTGGAAGCAACACCAGGTTAGCCTCTTCACAGCGTCCATTTGGTTTTCGGGTACACACAATCCACTTGTGATAGCATCCGATAATCTTGACCATTCAAAGGATACTGTCGTTGTATACATCGACCGGCTAATTGAAGAAATTCCACATACGGTCCACACTATATCAATTTGGTCAGATGGTCCTTCATCACAGTTCAAAAATCGCTATGTCGCAGCCTCTCTGGAACTGCTTCAGAAAAAAACTGGCAAGGAGATTATTTGGAATTTCTTTGCCACCTCACATGGAAAGGGGCCGGTCGATGGCATTGGGGGATCTGTCAAATGCCGGGTATGGAGTGCTGTGAGAAGAAGGAAGTGTATCGTGAATGACTCAGCTAGTTTTGTTTCAGCAGCTTCGGAGATGAATGGAGTAAAGATCATCGAAATGGCATCTGGTGAAATCGAGGCACGACAGGTGTCCCTAAATTTGTCAGAGGTGTTCAAAGCTGCAAAACCCGTGCGTGGGATATCCGGAGCTCACAGTATGCGAACGGGTAATGACAATGTACTAATCTACACACTGTCATCTGATGTCTGAGCTTGATCCGCCAACCATTGCCAATGCCCGTGGATATTTTTATTTTGGCAATTTTGAATTACAGTTGATTTGATATTGCCGGGAGTACTACATAGACAAGTTAGATAATAGATATAAGTGATAAAATAATAATTGTTCTAGACAGACGTACTATTCTGTCGTTTCATAGTGCAGTTGTACTTTTCTTTGTATCTTAGAAAACATAATGCTCATTTATATGTATTAAGTCTAGTCGTTAACCACGATATAATTTAAAAATAATGGCACTGAGCTGTTGGGTTTCACTCTAGCATTGGGGTATAAAACATTTGGGATACTTGCCTTAAAATGCCTTTGTGGGTAGATCAGTCATATGGTAACATTACTTACTACAGGTCAAATGTAAAATATTGCTTGCACACATAGAGAGTGAATTGTAGAAATATTGCAGATTTTTTCACAGCAAATGCGATGCGTAATAACCTGCGACTCTGACACATTTGTCAGGTTTGTCAAAAGTTTAACAGACAGCCAGACAGCTATAGGCAGCTAAATACCAATTATTACAGGAAATATTCACTGAAGTCATGTGAAGTCAAACGCTTTAAATTGTGAATGTGTATTGTCTCAACCAAGGATGTTAATAAGTATTTGATGGTTATGGACAAACTGTAACCTGAGTCACGGTAACCCGAGTCACACAGTTTACTTGTGCTATCTCTCAGTTGTCCTCGAATGAGCACAAGCAAATGTGTCAATTACTTTGGTTGACGTATACCTTGTAATACCATAGTAAAATATATTCAGTCCAATGTATAATTTGAAGAGAAATATCAGACAAATGATAGCGCCCAAAATGCCTTGTCCTTTTTTTGTAACCTGAGTCACACTGCTTTTTCTCATCATCGAGGCTCTTATTCTCATCTTAGTGATACGTTGTTTATATGGTTGCATAGACTACCCCTCCAAGATAATCGGTACAGAGTATAGAATATAGGAATAAATCTGTATCGAAGTGAATAGGTATATATTTCTATGAATGTAACCTGAGTCACGCTGGAATTGCCCCTATGATGAATAATGAAAACTTGTAACTTAAGTTTATTTGCTTTATTTTGCTTTGCGTTTTTTCCATTTAATGGGAAAAGCTGCAAAACTAAATATCTAAAGTGTTGCTTATTCCCATCATCATAGAGAACAGTAACATTGTATTTATGTATTTCAAGCGATAATTCAAGTGAAAACCTGAAACCCGAAGTCCATTGAAATCGTATTTAGGGGGATAGAAAGACGATATTGCCATATATATATAATATACACAAGGTATGAAACCTTCACCTGTGGCCACCATTGTCAGAAAGCTGATTGGTTGGTTTGTAGTCAAAATCCGGTGACATCACGGTTCTGATTACAAACCAACGAATCAGCTTTCTGACAATGGTGCCCACAGATAAAGGTTGTTATTACACCACAAAAACACCCATTACCGTTCAATCACTACTTGCTAAATCAATTATCAGCATTTAGCTACCAGAATAAGATTTTTATGCTTGCATACACTCCTCCCCATGCCTATTCCTATAACTATGGACCCTCAACCAGCTACTGGTTAGGTCCATCTCCAGTATATTAACTGATATAGACTGGCACCAATGTGTACTCTCTCCATAGTGACTCCTCAAGTGTGCATGCGCACTGGAGCCCAAATAGGAAACAGATTCACTTTTCAATTATTCTGCAAGCAGAATAACTGCACAAATATTATCGGAAAGTTTTTATAGCTTTGCACTGTGTCAGCTTACTATTGAAGGACTTCCTCACGCTAAGATATGCCTACTATGAAGTCTATCCTCCCAAAATTATGTTTTTGGAAGTATTTTGTGGTTATATTGAACTTTATAACTATGTATATAAATGTTACCGGTTTTCGTGGGTTTTGTTTTCGTGGTAACAACTTTAACATGCCTAAGTCATCATCATATAAAAACACTCTATTACTCCAGTGAGTCCTTAATTACTTTCAGTTAAAAGAAAAAATAGTGCTTTACAAGGAATTACATTTATTTCCCTATGATAGGAAACAATCTTGAATTTGAACTTTTCCGGCTTTTCTTTGAAATGTTTAAAAAACAATGCATGTTTCTAGACTCCTTTTATCAAAATTCTAAGCTGTATGCTTCATTCGTAATCTTTTTTCATTTTTTTAAGTGTTTTATCGACCGATAAATCAAGTGCACATCCTCAATCTGTGAACGAGTTCACTCTGTGGAGTATGGAGAACATTTCTGTTTTAAGTGCACTACGTGTACCCCCACATCGATGTGCGAGTTTTGCATAGGGTGGTCTGTGTTCGTATCTAAGTTTATTCAAGGATTATTCGTCCTTACAGCACAGCCCTATGGTCGTCCTTCCCCTTCCTCCATTGCTAGTAGACAAAAGATATGTCTTTTGCAATATTCTAATATGTCTAATCCAGCAGCAACGGAGGGGGGGGGGCCTTTTTCGGCGAATTTGGAAGCAGTGATAGCTTTATTTGCGAGATTTGAATCCTTCGCTGCAGTCTTGACTAAATCTTTAGACGAAAGAATATCTTCTGCCATCATGGAGACCAAGAAACAGGAAGTTTCTTCTGATTCCGACGATAGCCCGAGGGCTAGTGGGCGTTCCCGCAAATGGGGGAAACCGATTCCTCTAACGTCAAGGCAAGTATTCAGGTCTCCTAAGCAGAAGTCTAGAAGGACTAAGCTCTCGAAGGTGGGCTCGTGTAGTTCACCGGGTCAAACCCACATTAGACTTGAGGGTGACAGGCATAACCCTCAAGCAGTGGTAGCGGAGGCGGAAGCTGACGTCCATAAGCCTGGTGCTTATGTTAATACCAAAATTTTCAGTCATACCGGTCATCAAGATTTTTCATAGGTCGCCTATAGCCATAGTCTGCAATCTAGTTTTGCTAGTTCTTCCGGTTCCATTGGGGTGGATTCGGGACTCGGGGTTTACTTCCGTTTTCCGGTGCTACTTCCATTCCGACCGTCTTCCGGTTTTGCAGGACATCCGGGTCTTCAAGATCCGGTTCTTACTTCCGTTCCGACCGTTTCCGGTATGACTAATAAGCTATTCCGACTTCCGCTTCCGGTTGGGATGTACTTCCGGGCTAGTGAAGGAATTAAGAATAAAGAGCAAATAATTAGAGCAAATAAGCTCTCGAAGGTGATCTCGAGCAGGTCACCGGGTCAAACCCACGTGAGTCTTGAGGTTGTAAATAAGAAGAAAAGGCATGACCTTCAAGCAGTGGTGGCGGCGGCGGAAGCCCCGTCTTTAACATATATGTCAATGTCTTAGATCAGTTGTAGTGGATTCAGGTCCTCAGGACAGGGGTTACTTCCGTTTCCGGATGTACCTCCGTTCTGTCCGTATCCGACCTGAGTTCCGGTTTGCATATTTCCGGTTCCTATGCTTATTCTGGTTTTTTACTGTACATCCGGGTTCAGTTTCCGGTTGTCTTCTTCCGTTTTGCGCATTTCCGTTTCCTATTTTTACACTTCCAGATTCGTACATCCGGTGATAGGGTTATTACCAGTTTTCATGGTGTTCTATGATTAACTTCCGGTTCTGTCTTCCTTTTTTGGATTTCCGGTGATAGCTCTTACTGAGATTCCAGGTTTGTCTTTCCTAGGATCTGGTCATCATTTTGTCTAAGAGTTAGTCTTATTTCAGTAAGTGCTTTTAAAATCGGAAAGTTTAATCACTGAAAATATTAATTCCGAGACATTGCCAGTCTTGAAGTCTCTCTTGGAGTTGTAGATATTCAGCATTTATTATTTTATCAATGAAACATTTCAACGTAATTAAAGACTTCCGACTGGTTGCCGGATGGGTTTTTTGTTGCAGTCGATAAGTCAGTCTGTATTCTACGCATTATCGGTAGATGTCGCAATTAAAATTAATTTTTAATTTCATCCAACTAGATGGCCAGTTGGCATATTTATTTTAATCAAGGGAATTAATTTCTTGAAGAAAATTCCTGTTTCTAGCGTAATTCTTAGTCTAATTCTAACAGGCGCTGAAAGGAATAGATTCAGTAGTGGATTCATAGGGAAGAGAATGGCTCTAAGATTAATGATTACAAGAGCAGGAAAACACTGAGAATAGAGAAATAAGATTAGGGTTGAAGGAAGAAGGAATAAAAGCCTAGTTTTTACTTCTGCCTTGTCACAGTCATGGTTTAGGTGTCTTTTTGCTTAGATTTTATATCGCCTCTGTTTTTCAGCGTTTAGTTTCGTGATTCATTCCGTAGTGTTTAATCAGAATCTAGTATTAGTGTTTTGTGTATCTAACATCCAGCTGTTTCCGGGATTCATTATCAATTTATCATTCTATCAATCATTCTTTTTTATTAGCATATCAAACTCAATGACATCCGTCTTTACATGATAATATTGGTTCTAAGTCTTGAATAATAATGAGTAAAGATAAGTATAGGTCTCTTCCTTCATCCTCTGCCCCTTCTTCTAAAGTTTTCTTCTAGTCATGTTCTCCTTCCTCTCTCTCTTTCTGTTTTCCTTTTTTTCCCCTCCTATGGGGTTTTCCCATATTTCATCTTCTATCAATCCTCTCCAGGGATCTTCTGGTCCTGTTCTTTCCTCTTCATCTTCCATTCTTCTTAATTCCTCTCTTCCTCTTCCTCTTTTGATCATCTTGATCCGATTGTTTCTGTCGTTCTCTCTTTTGAGCTTGAGTTTCTAATTGTTGATTAAGGTCTGGTTTTCTCATTGTTTTCTGTTTTTAGGGATTCGTCCCTTGTTCGTTCTTTCATGTCAGCTTTTTTCTCTATTCTTTCCATGTCCTCTGGTCAGGATGTTGTATCTGTTCACATTCCTTCTGATCAATCTTTTTCCTTTTCTGATTCTTTACAGTTTTCTTCTCTTCTAGTTTCCAAGAGGCCTTGCTCTACTCTTTCCATTTGAACTGTTGATTCTATGGCCTCTGGTGACTCTTCTCATCTTTTTTCTTTTCCATCTCCTAATCCTTCTTCTATTTCCTAGTCGGTCAGGGCTGAGGAGATTTTGTCCAGTCAGGGTCTCTTCGGATGACTGGTCCCTGGCTCACTGGTGGATTGCTTAGACTCTTTCTCTTCCTTGTAAGGACGAGTTTTCTATAGACCTTCCTTCTTTTGTGTCGGCTCTTTCCTCTTATAATTCTTCTTTCTTGTCTCCTCTGGTCCGTTCAATTGACAATTTGGTCATTATCATGTCAGTTTTATTTGTGAATTATGTTAATTCTAAAGAATTTATACATACATGAGAGTGTTCAGCCTAGGGTAGGTTTTCCTACCCTGTCATTAAATCTTAGTGAAATGATCTCTATTCACTCTGAAACATTCAAATCTGCATTAATTTTAATTTAACAAGGGGGTATGTCATGATTGCATCTCATGATTCTTACTCCCAAGTCAAGATGGAGACCATCTCCCAGATCATTTCCAGTCTAGATCAGGGTATGTGATCGTTTCCATCGACCAAAATGACACCTTTTTTCATGTTTTCATTTATCCCTCCTTCAGAAAATTCCTGAGATTTGCTTACTAAGATCGAGTTTGGCAGTTTCGCGCCATGTCTTTTGGCCTGACCACGGCTCCTTTTCTTTTTCTCGCCTAGTCTCAGCCGTGGCAGAAATGTTCACCGTCATTCTGTCCATCTCCACGTTTATATAGACGATTGGTTAGTAAAGTAAGTCTTCTTCAATTCTCTCAGGAATTCTTCCAGAGGTTTGCAGTCTGGCATGCAACCTAGGGTGGATTTTAAATCTAAAGAAATCAAGCCTAGGTCCCTCTCAAATCTTCACACATCTAGGCGTTTCTTTCGATCTGACCCAGGGTCTAGTCTTCCCCTCAGATCCGAGAATAGAGGCTTTATCAGTGGCAATGGAAATCCTGTCTTCTTCTTCCATGGTCTGAGCAAGATTTCTGCTAAGAGTGATAGGTTTGATGGTCAGCGTAGAGAATGTTATTCCATGGGCGACACTGATGAGAAGACCTTTCCAAATGTATTTAATGTCCCTTTGGAAGCAGTCGGTTCACTCTATTTAAAATCAGATTCCCATCAGAGAACACTTGATTCCTCTTCTATATTTCTAGAAAGACCGTTCTCTGCTTCTGATGGGTGATCCACTGGTAAAGTCCTCCCCTCAGGCGATTATCTTCACAGACGCTTCTCAGGAGGGATGGGGAGTGGTCTGGGACTCCCTGTCGTTTTCTGGTCTTTGGTCCCGGGAGGAGTCTGCAGCTCATATCAACATTCTGGAATTGTGTGCTGTCAAGAAGGCTCTCATTTCATGGTCAGATCTTGTGATAGGTCTCAAAGTCTCGATTCGGTCAAACAATTCGACAGTGATCTCTTATATCAACAGGCAGGGGGGTACAAGGTCATCCCTCCTTTGTCTAGAAGTGTGGAACCTTCTCTTATGGTGTCGTAAGAATCAGATTCTTCTAGTGTCTCCTCATGTCCCAGGCAGTCTGAATTTTCTTGCGGACCAACTGTCACATCCCAGCAAATTCGCTCACACAGAGTGGTAGTTAAAGAGGTCGGTTGTCAAAGCAATTTTCAGTCTTATGGATCGTCCTCTGGTAGATCTGTTTGCGACATCTCTAAATGCTCAGATCGCCTCTTACATGTCTCTTTTTCCGGACAGTCAAGCCCTGGCGGTGGATGCCCTGTCTCAGTCCTGGACAGAAATGTTCGTCTATGCGTTTCCTCCAATGATTTTGATTCCGTTAGTGTCAGAGCTTTAGATAAGCAGGGTTTTTGCATTTTCACCCAATAAAAATTGTCAATCCCCCAATTAATTTTTAACATCATGAGTACTAAAATAGAAAATCACCTAATTAATTTCAGTTCTCTTGCTAATAATGTATAATAACCCAATTGAATTCCAAAGACACCCAATTTACAAAATTTCTAAGAGTGAATCACCCAATTATTGGAAAGCTTATCTAGAGCTCTGGTTAGTGTTGAAGAATGTCAAAGAACAAATCTGCGAGATTATTTTATAGCTCCTTTTTGGCCAAAGAGGATTTGGTTTGTAGACCTTCTAGATCTCCTGGTAGACTTCCCTCGTCTTCTTCTATTCTCCTTCGATCAATACTCACCATTCTGTTACTTCAGATATACAGCTGGCCCTGACAGCTGGCTCTAGGACTATAGACTTAGAAAGTTTTACCGACTCCTTGGAACCGGGTACCCGGCTCCCAACTGCCGAGTACCCGTCTACCATAGAGCTCATTCTTGTTTGCATAGCAACAAGAACAATACATGCTTTTTAGCAGTTGGAAAGATTAAGAATTAAAGTCTAAGTCTTTTTGTAAACTGTGGTTTTTGTGATAGCTAGTGCGTTTCTGCAAGGATATTTGGATTAATATGGATACCGCCGATGATAACCAGGTTGTTTATTTCCTTATTAATCCATAGTTAAAGACTTAGGTCTCTAAATTTTGTCTGTGTCGCATGTTCCAATTTCTAACCCCAAAGAATCTGGGACGTGTGTTAACAACGAAATATGCCGGATGATCGCCTTCTTTAAACCCCAACAGGCGATCGGCAGATATGAAAATGGGTGTTTGCTACAGTATTTTTAACACGAATATCGGCTGACGTCGTTCTCCGTAAGATCCCAGCGGGTGACGTCACACCCATGTTGCTCGGATGTTTATGTGAAGAAAATTTTTCATTAGTTCACGCATCTTATTCTAGGTGCTGCGTACTAAAATGATACCAGAAAACATTGGAATGTTCAAGTTTTGCGTGTTATCACGATCTGTTTGCAATGATCGGTGGTTTCTAAATTCTTGATTAAGATGTGTGGTCTGCGGTTTTACCGTGTGCTACAGCAGTTTGTTTACATTTTGTTGTTTCTTCACATATCGTTTTGGCTTTCATTAGGGGTATAATTTATATTTATTAGTAAATATACCCCGAATGCTATGCGATATGATTCCTAGTTCTCCTTCGATCAATACTCACCATTCTGTTACTTCTGATATACAGCTGGCCCTGACAGCGGCTCTAGGATTATAGACTTAGAAAGCTTTACCGACTCCTGGGAACCGGGTACTCGGCTCCCAACTGCCGAGTACCCGTTTACCATAGAGCTCATTCTTGTTTGCATAGCGACAAGAGCAATACATGCTTTTTGCATTAAGGATTTTAGTGTTTTAAAATAATCTAAGTCTTTAATCAGTGATAGTTTGTGTGTTCTGAAAGGATTAACTAAGGACTATGGAGAATACCGCCCAAGACAACCAGGTTGTATTGTTCTTTATTATCCATAGTTAAAAGACTTAGGTCTCTAAATTTCGTTGTGTCGCATGTTCCAATCTCTGTCCCCATAGAATCTGGGACGTGTGCTAACAACGATATATGCCAGACGATCGCCTTCTTTAAACCCCAACAGGCGATCGGTAGATATGAAAATAGGTGTTTGCTACGGTATTTCTAACACGAATATCGGCTGACGTCGTTCTCCGTAGAATCCGAGCGGGTGACGTCACACCCGGTCGCTCGGATGTTTATGTGAAGAAAAATTTTTCATTAATTCGCGCATCTTATTCTGGGTGCTGCGTACTAAAAATGGTACCGGAAACTTTAGAATGATCAAGTTTACGTGTGATCACGATCGGTTTGCAATGATCGGTGGTTTCAAAATTCTTGAGTAGATGTGTGGTCTGCGGTTTTACCGTGTGAGACAGCAGTTTTGTTATACATTTTGTTGTTTTCTTCACATATCGTGCTGCGTTCGTTAGGAGTATAATTTATATTGATTAGTAAATATACCCTGAATGCTATGCGATATGATTCCTGGAGCCGTTACACATCCTGGAGGATCTATTATGGGTGTGTTGTGCCCGCCGCGTACTTGTCGTCATAATCAATGCGATCGTTGTTGTAACGTGGCGGGGTGGGGTGCGGGGAGGTTACGGTTAATTTATGAGTCAAATTATTTGAAAATTAATTGTCTGCCTTCCATCCGGGTCTCGTTCCGCTTGTTTATTGTAGGTTTGTGCTTATTTTATAGGCCAAGCCAGCCCCGCCATCATGTGACGACTGCCATAAGTTTGTCCGTGTAATGTTCAAGGACCATGTCTGTTTTATGTGTGCCCTGTGTAATATAGATCATAGGTGTAATGTTTGTGCAGTGTGGTCCGTCGAAACGATGGTTAAGTTCCTTGCCCAGAAGGACTTGGCTGGGTCTGACGCGGGGTCAGGCGGTCCGAGAGTAAATCGTGGAGCGCCCGGTTCGGCCGGTGCGGGTGCTCCACGTCCCCAGCTGGAGGTGGCGGAGATGGCACCGCCGGCGTGGTTTGGTCCGGCTCTGCAGGGTTTTTCTGCATAGCGTTCTGACCACGCTGGTGTCGTCCCTGCTACCAAAGGTTGGGGGGCAGTTTCTCCCCATGCCTGGTACGGATCCTGTCCTCGGACAGGATTCTGGACTGGTTACCGAGGGGGCCGTCTCGTACGGCCCCCTGGCAGTCCCGTCTGGCTTCGGCCAGACGGGTTTCTGTTTCTCTGCGGCCACCTCCGGGTGGTCCAGTAGCGGTGGCCGGTCCGTCAGGTGTGGGAGCCGTCCGCCAGGACGGTTCCACGGTTGACTCGTCTAGTGACGACTCTTCGGAGTCTGAAGACGAGGAGGCCGAGGAGGAGAGGTTGCTGCGGCCCGTGAAGCCGCAGGTGGAGAATATGGAGGTTGATTCCGTCCTAGACGGAACCGGCCTCCATTTGTCTGGTTTGGCGCAAGCCAGGTCAGCGGCTCCGCCTGTGGCTGAGGCAAATCCGTTACCGTGCACCGGTTCCGTGCGGCTTGGTTTGGCACCAGCCGTCACGGGAACGGGTGTGTCGGGCCGGGCGTGGTACTCACCTATCTCGCCTGGTCCGGCAGTCGGACGTGGGGTGCCGTGGGCGCCCGTGTCCGGCTATGGTTCCGCGACTGCTACGGGTCCGTACGGTTTTCCGTGTGGACCTACCCCATGGACCGGAGTGTTTCATGGGGTGGCGGCGGAACCGTGTGGTACCGGAGTGCCTGGCGTGACAGACCCGTGAGCACGTCAACGGGTGACGTGTTTGCGGGGGTGTCTTCATCGGAGGTAGATTGGTCAGATGCTCTGACGTGGCTAGCCAGGGTTGACCCGTCTGTGGTTTCGGCCACGGCCGATGAAGATGCGCCCCGTCCGTCGGTTGCGTCGATCAGGACGGGGATTTTGCCCGCGGCCCGGATCCAGTCAGTGGGACTGGATCCACGGTTCATAGAATGGTTGGATGCTATTTATAGCAAACAACTGATGACCAAGGGTCAGCTCCCTGCGGCCTCCAGGGAGGTGCGGGCAAGATGTCGTATTCCGCGGGGGGAATACGACAGGTATGGTGTAGTCCCGTCGGTCACGGAGGATGACCGATGGGTACTGGGCGTCCAGAGTGCCGTGCCGGGTCACCCCGGTCCGGCACTTGTGGACAAGTCTCAGGTACACCAGGAAGAAGTCCTGTCCCTATGCGATGAGGGTGTGAGGGCAGCGATGAGCGCTGTCAACCACTCTTATCGTCTCCTTCAGTCGGTGTGGGCTGAAGCGGGGCAGGCCACCCTGTGCCACCTGTGGCGCTTTCATGTGTCAATGACGGCCTGGTGCTGTCGATGGACGCATTGGCAAGGGTGCAAGCGCGTGTGACGAAATCCAGGAGGCAAATGGTCATTGACCATATGCGTCCGGCTACGGCAGTCAGGGAGCGTCTCCTTGGGACACCCCTGACAGGGCCTAGCATCTTCGGTGGCCAAGCGTGGGCCATCTTAGAGGATACCGCCAGTATCGCGCAGAATCGGTTAGCGGTAAACCTACAGCTAGAGCTAGTGCGACAAGCGCATGCACTAGGGCCTGTGGGGAAACCGCTAACGGGACAACCTTCAAAGGAGCAGAAGAAGCATAAGGGCAAGGCGAAAGCTAGGCCTGTTGCGACTTCTGCTTCAGCTGGGGTTTCAGAGCCGCCGCCGGCGAAGAAGCCCAGGAAGGTTGTAGAGGCGCCTACCCTCCCCAATGTTGCTCCTGACCGCCCTAGAGGTGGGAAGGGCAAGGGTAAGGGTAAGGCCTCAAAGGGCGGACAGAAGGGGCCGAAGCGTACCTGAGGGTACGAAAGCTCCCTTCATATCCGCCTGGACCGCGCCTGTGTGACAGGAACAGCGGTGCCAGTTATACCCGTCGTGCCTAGAACGAAATGGTTCTCTCTCTCTCTTGTTAAGAAAGAGTGGGGGGGCGGACTGCGAGCCGGACAACCCCGTTAGACGTCGAGGCCTCTATGGTGGGTGGAAGGCTCATGCGTTTCGTCGAGGCCTGGCAAGGTGTGACGTCAGACAGTCTGGTCCTGGGATGGTTATCCCAGGGTTACATGCCGGAGTGGTGGGACTTTCCACCACAAAATCTGTCTTTGGCACCTGTCTGGACACCCGTACCAAGGGAGCCAGACAAGTTAGAAGCCGTTCAAAAGGAAGTGTCGGGTTTGCCTCTGAAGGGAGCAATAAAACCAGCAAATCGAAACACTCCAGGCTTCTATTCAAACATGTTCCTTGTCCCCAAGAGCACAGGGGGATGGAGACCCATACTCAATCTCAGGCCATTAAATTGGTTTAGCCATACGCCTCGGTTCCAGATGGAAATGCCGAGGTCGGTAATGCGGGATTGAGGAAAGGAATGTGGTGTGTATCGATCGATCTGAAAAATGCATATTTCCACATTCCTATGAATCGGAGTTGGCACAGGTTTCTGAGATTTGCGTTTCAGAATCAAGTATGGGAGTTTACAGTCTCCCGTTTGGCCTGTCGACAGCTCCGAGGGTTTTCACAAGAGTGGTCCTTGCGGTGACAGCGTTTCTCAGAAAAGAGAACGTGGCGCTACACACCTACATAGACGACTGGCTGCTTAAGGCAGACTCGGCAGCCAGGTTGAACGTGGATACTGCTCTGACTCTGAAGTTACTTTCAGATCTATGCTGCATAGTCAACGAGGAGAAATCCGAGTTGACGCCCACTCAACGTTTCGTTTATTTGGGGATGCGATTCGACCTTGAGGAGGGCAGGGTTTACCCATCAGAGCCCAGAGTGGTGTCTCTGTTAGCCATCCTCAAGAGTTTTCGAGTGGGAAACCACATTCAAGGCGAGGCGGTTCCTTCAGATGCTGGGCATGATGGTCTCCATGGAGCAGGTTATCCCGTACGATGCTCTAATGCGAAGGCCTATCCAGTTGTATCTGATGTCTCTGTGGAAACAGAGAACAGAACCCCTGTCAAAACTGTTGCCAGTTTTGGAGCCGATAATATCGCATCTTCTATGGTGGAAACAGCGTCAGAATCTCCTATTAGGGGTTTCGCTGCACCTACCCCGCCTCCAGCTGTCCGTCTACACGGATGCATCGCTGGAAGGGTGGGGTGCCTGCCTGGGAGAACCAGGTCTCGGGCACATGGACTCTCCCGGAGAGTCAGCTGCATATCAATCTGTTGGAAATGATGGCAGTGGAACTGGCGTTGGAAGAGTTCCTTCCGATGATCAGGGGCAGGGTGATATTGATACGGTCGGTCGATTCGACAGTAGTATCATATATAAATCGCCAAGGCGGGACCAGGTCGCCCACTTTGTGTATCAGGGTGTGGCACTTGATTCAATGGTGCAGGAATTACTCGGTTGTTTTGAAAGCAGCTCGTATTCCTGGCCGATTGAACATTCTGGCGGATGCTTTGTCTCGCAGACAGAGAATCCTGCCAACAGAATGGTCCCTCAACCCTCCAGTTCTGCGACGGATCTTCGAGCATTGGGGCAAACCCAACGTGGACTTGTTCGCCACAAAGGAAAATGCTCACATCATGACATATGTCTCGCCGATTACAGATCCAAATGCCGTCGATACAGACGCTCTGGCGATAAGCTGGAGAGGGATGCACGCTTACGCGTACCCACCCACCATTCTTCTACCGAAGGTTTTGGTGAAGGTCAGGGAGGAACCGTGTCTGGTCCTGCTAATAGCGCCGTATTGGCCGAGCAGGGCGTGGTTCACGGATCTTCTAGATCTGCTGGTGGAAAATCCTGTGCAGTTGCCTGAGATTCCGAACATAATCTCCCAGGCCAAGGGACGCTTCCTACACGAGTGTCCCGAAATGTTCAATGACTGCGTGGATGTTATCAAACAACGTTCCACGTCGGAAGGCTTTTCTCGACAGGCTGCTGATTTCATCGCGGCTGCGAGAAGGAGGTCAACCTTCAAGTCATATAACAACAAGGTTAACAGATTTGCAGACTGGTGTGAAGAAAAGGGTATTGATACCTTTCAATCCACTATCAGCAAATAGCAGACTTTCTCTGTGAGCTGTTCTTTTGAGGACTAGCTCCCGTCACAGTTGCTGGATACAAGTCAGCTTTGGCATCAGTTATCCCTTGTCTAGCCAACAGGGATAGTCCAGAGGTGGCCCAGTTAAATGTGATGTTGAAGGGAATGAGCAATCTCCGACCGAGACAACCGGTAGTCATTCCAGCCTGGAGTCTATCTTTAGTGCTTAATGTACTGGCCAAGCACCCTTTCGAACCGTTGCGTTCGGCTAGTCTAAAGCATTTGACTCTAAAGGCGGTCTTTCTATTGGCAGCTTCCTCAGCTAGAAGGCGCAGTGAGATCCATGCGCTTTCGGCAGAGAGGAACCGATTTATTGTTTCTGGAGAAGGTCTGCGTCTTCTGCCAAGAGCAGAGGTCATGTCAAAGAACCAATCTTTGAGATATCCCGGCAAACCGATCATTATACCGAAGTTAACTAGGTTTGATCGTGATGCCAGTGTCTGGTGCCCGGTCCGTGCTTTGACTAAGTACAAGAAACGGACTGACTCGTTACGGTCGAACGATAGACATCTGTGGATCTGCCATAAAAAGTCTTATGGCGCCGCATCCATGGATACTATCTCTCGTTGGGTGGTCGAATGCATTCAGACTACTCAGGAGATGGCGACTGGGCACCAGGTGCAAGGCGTAAGGGCAGACAATGTCAGAGGAATAGCCGCCTCGACCGCCCTTTACAATGGTGTTCCGTTATAGGACATCATAGCCGTTGCACAATGGCACTGTGAGTCCTCATTCACGGATTACTATATGAGGGATGTGTCAGACTCAGCCAATCCACTCGCTTTAGCTGTTTTGAAACGATAGTTAGTGACCACACTGCTTTTCACCCTTTTCTCACTTCGGTAAGAAAAGAACCTAAAGCAGGCATGGTCAGGCGAGAGGATGTCAACCAGATTGTGTCACTGATGGCCGAACCGGTGAATGGTTGGAGGCGGTACGTCTGAAGTCCAATTATCATAAGGTAATTCAATAGTGAGAGTTTTTTGTATTATGGATATGTATCATGTTCATTCATCTTATATATTCATGCTCATTCCCAGGCTAATACATGGAGTATGCAGGGAGCAGTTAACCCTCTTGGCATATTTGTGTTTTCAGGCGAGATACATGTTCGTTAGTTCTCTCCCTTTTCTTAGGAGAAAAAAGGGGGGAGGACTGTGACGCGAATGTGATTCGGTTCCGTGAACTTGACGGTCCTTTTAGGTCTCCGTTAGTCAAGTTTGAAGTCTAAAATCTTTCTCCAAGGGGCAAAATTAGCATTTATGGCTTGCCCCTTCCCACCAGGTTACTGATCAAATCTGGTGTATATCAGAAGTAACAGAATGGTGAGTATTGATCGAAGGAGAATGCAGGAAATGTCAATTTCCCTTTCTCCGAGATCTAACAATACTCACCATTCTGTTACGGACCCAGCCTCCCAGCCCCACGGAGGCAAGCCATAGTTTTCTCTTGTTTGGTGGCTATGCAAACAATATGAGCTCTATGGTAAACGGGTACTCGGCAGTTGGGAGCCGAGTACCCGGTTCCCAGGAGTCGGTAAAGCTTTCTAAGTCTATAATCCTAGAGCCGCTGTCAGGGCCAGCTGTATATCAGAAGTAACAGAATGGTGAGTATTGTTAGATCTCGGAGAAAGGGAAATTGACATTTCCTGCATTCCGTGATACATCCTGGAGGATCAGTATATGGGTGTATTTATGCCCGCTTCGTTCTTGTAGTCATAATCAATGCGATCTTTGCTGTAACGGTGCGGGAGGGTTACCATTAATTTATGGTCAATTTATTTGAAAATTAATTGTCTGCCTTCCATCTTTGACTTGTTCCGCTTGCTTATTGTAGGTTTGTGCTTATTTATAGGCCAAGCCAGCCCCGCCATCATGTGACGAGTGCCACAAGTTTGTCCGGGTTCTGTTTAAGGACCATGTCTGCTTTCGGTGTACCTCATGTAACCTTGATAATAGGTGTAATGTATGTCCAGTGTGGTCCGTTGATATGATGATGAAGTTCCTTGCCCAGAAGGACTTGGCTGGGTCTGACGCGGGGTCAGGCGGACCGAAATTAAATCGTGGAGCGTCCGGTTCGGCCCTTGGGGGCGCTCCACGTCTTCAGCTGGAGGTGGCGGAGATGGCACCGCCGGTGTGGTTTGGTCCGGCTATGCAGGGCTTTCTGCATAGCGTTCTGCCCACGCTGGTGTCGTCCCTGCTGCCGAAAGTTTTTGGGCAGTCTCCCCATGCTTGGTGCGGACCCTGTCCTTGGACAGGGTTCTGGACTGGTCACCGAGGGAGCCGTCTCGTACGGCCCCCTGGCAGTCCCGTTGGGCTCCGGCCTGACGGCTTCTGTCTCTGCGGCCACCGCCTGGTGGTCCAGTAGCGGTGGCCGGTCCGTCAGGCATGGGAGCCGTCCGCCAGGACGGCTCCACGGTTTCTTCGTCTAGTGACGACTCTTCGGGGTCTGAAGATGAGGAGGCCGAGGAGGAGAGGTTGCTGCAGCCTGTGATGCCACGGGTGGAGAATATGGAGGTCGATTCCGTCCTGGACGGAACCGTCCTCCATCTGTCTGGCTTGGCGCAAGCCAGGGCAGCAGCTCCGCCCGTGGTTGAGGCCAATCTGGTACCGGGCACCGGTCCCGTGATGGTTGGTTTGACGCCAACCGACACAGTGATGGATGTGCCGGGCCAGGCGTGGTACTCACCTATCTCGCCTGGTCCGGCGGTCAGACATGGGGTACCGTTGGCGCCCGTGGCTGGCCACGGTTCCGTGTCTGCTACGGGTCCGCACGGTTTTCCGTGCGGGCCTACTCCATGGACTGGTGTGTTCCATGGGGTGGCGGCGGAACCGTATGGTACCAGAGTTCCTGGCGTGTCAGCCGCGGCTCCTAGCCGGGAGGCCGTGGCTGGTAGGTCCGTGAACGAGTCAACGGGTGACGTGTTCACAGGTGTGTCCTCCTCGGAAATAGACTGGTCTGAGGCTCTGGCTTGGCTAGCCAGGGTAGACCCGTCTGTGGTTTCGGCCACAGCCGAGGAGGAGGCGCCCCGTCCATCGGTGTAATCGATTAGGACGGGGATCTTGCCCGCAGCCCGGATCCAGTCCATTGGACTCGATCCACGGTTTATTGAGTTTCTAGAGGCTATTTATAGTAAGCAACTCATGACGAGGGCCAGCTCCCTGCGGCCTCCAGGGAGGTGCGGGCAAGGTGTCGTATTCCACGGGGGGAATACGACAGGTATGGTGTTGGACCATTGGTTACCGAGGATGACCGATGGGTTCTGGGTGTCCAGAGTGCTGGAGCGGGTGGCCCCGGCCCGGCACTGGTGGACAAATCCCAGGGACACCACGAGGAAGTCCTGTCCCTATGTGATGAGGGTGTGAGGGCAGCTATGAGTGCTGTCAACCATTCTTATCGCCTTCTTCAGTCGGTGTGGGCTGAAGCGGGGGCAGGCCACCCTGTGCCACCTGTGGCACTTTCGTGCGTCAATGACGGCCTGGTGCTGTCTATGGACGCACTGGCAAGGGTGCAGGCGCGTGTTACGAAGTCCAGGAGGCAAATGGTTCTTGACCATATGCGTCCGGCTACGGCCGTCAGGGAACGTCTTCTTGGGACGCCCCTGACAGGTCCTAGCATCTTCGGTGCCCAGGCGCGGGCCATCTTAGAGGACACGGCTAGCATTGCGCAGAATCGGTTCGCGGTGAACTTACAGCTAGAGCTGGTGCGGCAAGCGCACGCACTAGGGGCTGTAGGGAAGCCGCTGACTGTGCAACCTTCCAAGAAGCAGAAGAAGCATAAAGGCAAGGCGAAAGCTAAGCCTAGTGCGGCTGCTGCTTCGTCTGGCTTTTCTCAGCCGCCGCCGGCGAGGAAAGCCAGGAAGGTTGTGGAGGCCCCTACCCTCCCCAATGTTGCTCCTGATCGCCCTAGAGGCGGAAAGGGCAAGCGGAAGGGTAAGTCCTCAAAGGGCGGAAAGAAGGGAGCGGATCGTACCTGAGGGTACGAGAGCTCCCTTCGTATCCGCCTGGACCGCACCTATGCGACAGGAACAGCGGTGCCAGTTAGACCAGCCGAGCCAAGACCGAAATGGTTCTCTCTCTCTCTCGTTAAAAGGGGGGGGAGCGGACCGCGAGCCAGACAACCCCGTTAGGCGTCGAGGCGTCTATAGTGGGTGGAAGGCTCATGCGTTTCGTCGAGGCTTGGCGAGGTGTGACGTCAGACAGTCTGGTCCTGGGATGGTTATCCCAGGGATACATGCCGGAGTGGTGGGACTTTCTGCCACAGAATCTGTCTTTGGCACCTGTCTGGACACCCGTACCAAGGGAACCAGACAAGTTAGAAGCCATTCAAAACGAAGTGTCAGGTTTGCTTCTGAAGGGAGCAATAAAACCAGCAAACCAGAACACTCCAGGCTTCTATTCAAATATGTTCCTTGTCCCCAAGAGCACAGGGGGATGGAGACCCGTACTCAATCTCAGGCCATTAAATTGGTTTATCCATACGCCTCGGTTCCAGATGGAAACGCCGAGGTCGGTAATGGCAGGGTTGAGGAAGGGAATGTGGTGTGTATCGATCGATCTGAAAGATGCATATTTCCACATTCCAATGAACAGGAGTTGTCACAGGTTTCTGAGATTTGCATTTCAGAATCAAGTATGGGAGTTTATTGTTCTCCCGTTTGACCTGTCAACAGCTCCAAGGGTTTTCACAAGAGTGGTCCTTGCGGTGACTGCGTTTCTCAGAAAAGAGAACGTGGCGCTACACACCTACATAGACGATTGGCTGATCAAAGCAGATACGGCAGCCAGGTTGGACGTGGATACTGCTCTGACTCTGAAGTTACTTTCAGATCTAGGCTGGATAGTCAACAAGGAGAAATCCGAGTTGACACCCACTCAACATTTCGTTTATTTGGGGATGCGATTCGATCTCGAGGAGGGCAGGGTTTACCCGTCAGAGCCCAGAGTGGTGTCTCTGTTAGCCATCCTCAAGAGTTTTCGAGTGGGAAACCACATTCAGGCGAGGCGGTTTCTTCAGATGCTGGGCATGATGGTCTCCATGGAGCAGGTGATCCCATACGCTGCTCTAATGCGAAGGTCTATCCAGTTGTATCTGATGTCTCTGTGGGAACAGAGAACAGAACCCCTGTCAAAACTGGTGCCAGTTTTGGAGCCAATAATGTCGCATCTTGTATGGTGGAAAAAGCGTCAGAATCTCCTAGTAGGGGTTTCGCTGCACCTACCCCACCCCCAGCTGTCCGTGTACACGGATGCATCGCTGGAGGGGTGGGCGGCCTGCCTGGGAGAACACCAGGTCTCGGGCACATGGACTCTCCAGGAGAGCCAGCTGCATATCAATCTGTTGGAAATGATGGCAGTGGAACTGGCGTTGGAACAGTTCCTTCCAATGGTCAGGGGCAAGGTGATATTGATACGATCGGACAATTCGACGGTAGTATCATACATAAATCGCCAAGGCTGGACCAGGTCACCCACGCTGTGTATCTAAGTGTGGCACTTGATTCAATGGTGCAGGAATTACTCGGTTGTTTTGGAAGCAGCTCACATTCCTGGGCGATTGAACATTCTGGCGGATGCTGTGTATCGCAGACAGAGAATTCTGCCAACAGAATTGTCCCTCAACCCTCCAGTTCTACGAAGGATCTTCGAGCATTGGGGCAAACCCAACGTGGACTTGTTCGCCACAAGGGAAAATGCTCAAATCATGACTTATGTCTCGCCGATTCCAGATCCAAATGCCGTCGATACAGATGCTCTGGCGATAAGCTGGATGGGGATGCACGCTTACGCGTACCCACCCACCATTCTTCTGCCGAAGGTATTGGTGAAGATCAGGGAGGAACCGTGTCTGGTCCTGCTAATAGCGCCTTATTGGCCCAGCATGTCGTGGTTCACGGATCTTCTAGATCTGCTGGTGGAAAACCCAGTGCAGTTACCCGAGATTCCGAACATAATCTCCCAGGCCAAGGGACGCTTCCTACACGAGCGTCCCGAAATGTTCAAATTAACTGCATGGATGTTATCAAACAACATTCCACGTCGGAAAGCTTTTCTCGACAAGCTGCTGATTTCATCGCGGCTCCGAGAAGGAGGTCAACCTTCAAGTCATATAACAACAAGGTTAACAGATTTGCAGACTGGTGTTAAGAAAAGGGTATTGATACCTTTCAATCCACTATTCAGCAAACAGCAGACTTTCTCTGTGAGCTGTTCTTTTCAGGACTAGCTCCCGTCACAATTGCAGGATACAAGTCAGCTTTGGCATTAGTTATCCCTTGTCTAGCCAACAGGGATAGTCCAGAGGTGGCCCAGTTAAATGTGATGTTGAAGGGAATGAGCAATCTCCGACCGAGACAACCGGTAGTCATTCCAGCCTGGAGTCTATCTTTGGTGCTTAATGTACTGACCCCGTTGCGTTCGGCTCGTCTAAAGCATTTGACTCTAAAGGCGGTCTTTCTATTGGCAGCTTCCTCAGCTAGAAGGCGCAGTGAGATCCATGCGCTTTCAGCAGAGAGGGACCGATTTATTGTCTCCGGAGAGGGTCTGCGTCTTCTGCCAAGAGCGGAGTTTATGTCAAAGAATCAATCTTTGAGATATCCCGGCAAACCGATCATTATACCGAAACTAACAAGGTTTGATCGTGATGCCAGTGTCTGGTGCCCGGTCCGTGCTTTGACTAAGTACAGGAAACGGACAGACTCGTTACGGTCGAACGATAGACATCTATGGATCTGCCATAAGAAGCCTTATGGCGCCGCATCCATGGATACTATCTCTCATTGGGTAGTCGAATGCATTCAGACTACTCATGAGATGGCGACTGGGCACCAGGTGCAAGGCGCAAGGACACACGATGTTAGAGGAATAGCCGCCTCGACCACCCTTTACAGTGGTGTTCCGTTAGAGGACATCATGGCCGTTGCACAATGGCAGTGAGTCCTCATTCACGGATTAGTATATGAGGGATGTGTCAGACTCAGCCAATCCACTCGCTTTAGCTGTTTTGAAACGATAGGTAAGTGACCACACTGCTCTTCTCCCTTTTTTCACTTTGGTAAGAAAAGAATTTAAAAGCAGACATGGTCGAGCGAGAGGATGACACCCAGATTGTGTCACTGATGGCCGGACCAGTGAATGGGTGGAGGCGGTACGTCTGGAGTCCCTTTATCATGAGGTAATTCAAGATTGAGAGTTTTTAGTATTATGTCTATATATCATGTTCATTCATCTTATATATTCATGCTCATTCCCAGGCTAATACATGTGTATATTCAAAGAGCAGTTAACCCTCTTGGCATATTTGTGGTTTCAGGCGAGATGCATGTTCGTGAGTTCTCCCTTTTCTTAGGAGAAAAAAGGGGGGGTGCAGTGATGCGAATGTGATTCGGTTCCGTTAACTTGACGGTCCTTTTTAGGTCTCCGTTAGTCAAGTTTTACGTCTAACTCTTTCTCCAATGGGCAAAAGTAGCATTTATGGCTTGCCCCTTCCCACCAGGTTACTGACCAAATCTGGTGTATATCAGAAGTAACAGAATGGTGAGTATTGATCGAAGGAAAATGAAGGAAATGTAAATTTCCCTTTCTCCGAGATCTAACAATACTCACCATTCTGTTACGGACCCAGCCTCCCAGCCCCACGGAGGCAAGCCATGGATTTCTCTTGTTTGGTGGCTATGCAAACAATATGAGCTCTATGGTAGACGGGTACTCGGCAGTTGGGAGCCGAGTACCCGGCTCCAAGGAGTCGGTAAAGCTTTCTAAGTCTATAGTCCTAGAGCCAGCTGTCAGGGCCAGCTGTATATCAGAAGTAACAGAATGGTGAGTATTGTTAGATCTCAGAGAAAGGGAAATTTACATTTCCTTCATTCTTTCGTAATCTTGCGATTTTAACCAAAATAGCTGAAGACCATTTACCAAGCATATCTCGCCATTTTCTGTAAGAAATGGTGAGAGTTTATTTTGGTTTTTATTTATCTCTAAGTTCAAGTTTTCCTTATTTGATAATCATGGTGTGATTGATTTAAATGCACTATTATGTTATGTTATTAACATTTGGATAAGAGTGGTTTGATTTTTATCCTTGTTTGTTGATTCTCAAATCGCCTCCCACCTAATGTTTTAAGTGGGGAACTGACGAAATCAACGGGTTTAGCAAGTAGTGATTGAACGGTAATGGATGTTTTTGTGGTGTAATAACAACCCCCCCCCCCCCTTTGCGGGTTGGTCTGTTGTTTTATTAACCACTATAAAAACATACTTACCGTTCAATCGCTACGACCTGGCCTCGGCCACCCCGCTTGAAATTGATTTGAGAATTTGCCTATAATATTTTTCACCGGCTAGGCGGTTTGGCCTTTCGTCGGTACTCCCAGTGGCCTGCCTTATATACAGGGGAAGCAAATCGTGTCTTAGACACTTCCTTCAACTGTGCGTCCGTATTGCCATCCATTGGCGTAACCTTAGTCTGGCCTGAGAGGCAACATTTACTGGTCCCGGGTTGGCTAGTCCCTCCCGTTACCCAACCACATTACATTATAATAATGCTTTCTGCCTCCAACTAGCCTTGCTGGTAACAGATAAACAAATAGACGCCCATCGACAGCGTAGGTTTATGTCCATATATGTCTTCTATGCGTGCCGCATCTGCATTATTATCCCCACACGTTTTGAAAAGAATGTTTTGAAAAAACCTGCCAGGGATATTGAAATCGCCTCCATCCGTCCATGTGTTCATATGTTAGCAGGGGTAGAAATAAATGAAAAAATCTAGTTACCCCCAGGGCAATCCGTGGCGCC
This sequence comes from Chaetoderma sp. LZ-2023a, assembly GCA_034401795.1. Classification (NCBI taxonomy): domain Eukaryota; kingdom Metazoa; phylum Mollusca; class Caudofoveata; order Chaetodermatida; family Chaetodermatidae; genus Chaetoderma; species Chaetoderma sp. LZ-2023a. The sequence goes on along the minus strand of CM067371.1, from coordinate 67,844,318 downwards.
ATTTCACCCATTTTCAGGTAGCCCGCCACAGGGAAAGGTTGCCCGTATATAATATGCTAATAAAAATGACAAAGAAACTGTTTTGAGTATTATTTTTTAACATGTCAAAGCTAACGTATTAAGAAAAGACATCATGATTACTCAGAAACAGCAATGCTGCATTAACTTTGGAGAATTAGTATTTTTTAACCCTTTCAATGACAAATCACTGAAAAAAGAGATTCCTTGCAATGTATAGTACTATAGCATATGCTATTTTTATTGAATATTTTGAAGTTAATCTGACTGGATGTCATATCTGCTGAAGGCAGCAATGGTTTCCAGTCATATTACTTTCAAAATATTTGATAGATGATTCATTGCAAGAAGTACTTTTTCAGAGATTTGTTGTTGAAAGAGTCAATGTGTGCACTGTAAATTATAGACCAGAGATACTCTGAAGTCAGAATTATTTAGAAACTAGACTGAAGTCAACCAAAGCGAAGTAAACTCATAGCGTTTGGATGTGAAAAATGACAGATTTTATTGTTATTAGCTCACCTGGCCTGAAAGGCCAAGTGAGCTTATGCCGTGCCGACAATTCGTCCTGTGTCCGTCGCCTGTCCGTCATCTTTTCCTTTAAATGACTTCTCGAGAACCACTTTGCCAATTTCAATTATATGTGACAGGAAGCATCCTTAGGGCATAGGGATCCAAGTTTGTTCAAACGAAGCTGATTGGCCAATTTTAACTGTAAAAAACATGGCCGCTGTGGGCCAATCAAAATATAGCATGTGTGGCGGCCATACTGGATTTTTTTATTTGATGGATTTTGAGGCCGAAATTGGTTTTATATGTGTTTTTGGATATTCTGATTTCAAATTTGTCATTTGTAAACGGTTTGGTGGTCATCTTGGATCATTTTCCCGCCATAAGCTCTCATACTAAAGCAATGAGAAACTTAAAATGTCTTCTCGAGAACTACTGGGAAAATTTCAATTATATTTTGCAGGAAACATCCTTAGGGCATAGAGATTCAAGTCTGTTCAAACGAAGGTGATCGGCCAATTGGGCCGGCTGCCATCTTGGATTTTGGCCGATTTTTAGAAGCGTCTTTAAAAATCTCGGAAACCGCTTATGGGATTAATGCAAGCCCATAAAATATGATCTAGGGCAAGAGCTGAATCAAGTTTGTTCAAGCGAACTTGTTGGTCAAGTGGTTCGGTGGCTATCTTGAATGACCTAGTTGTTATTACACCACAAAAGCATCTTGACCGTTCAATCACTACTTGTTAAATCAAATCATCTGCATTTAGCTACCAGAATAAGATTTTTATGCTCGCTTACATACTCCCTTATGCCTTTATCATCACCATGCATACCCTTAACCAGGCTACTGGTAAGGTAACCCCCAGCATAAGCCTCAGTATAGACTGGCACCAGTCTCTACTCATGCCTTGGTGATGCCTGTCACTAAGCGCGCCCGCGCATGCGCAACAGATCCCAAATAGGAAACCGATTCACGTTTCAAATATTTTGCAAGCAGAACAGTCGGCCTGCTATCCAGCTTAAGTTTTTATAGCTTTGCGCTGAAGTTCAGCTACATATTTAAGAGGTTCTGATACAGTTATCATGTCCATAATAAACTCTATTCTCTCTAATTATGTCTATTGTATACTTCGTGGCGTTTTTTTTTTTTTAAAACTCTGGTGAATGAGTTACCAGTTTCGTGTCAAATACTCCCGTTTTCAAGGTATTACAATCCATGCCTATTTTACTGTCATAAATCAAACCATGCTTTAAAATAAAAGCCCTTAGTACTCGCTTATTTAGTGCCTACATAAAAATATCTTACGAAACTTCAACAAATTCTTGGTCTTTCAGTGAGATTTTCAAATCCGTTACTCTGTCTCTTGTATAGAGGTTTTGTTTCTTTAGCGGATTACCATATTTAGAGATCTCTTATTAAGTATGTTTTTACATAATCTCTAGATGAGCGGATATCCTCTATTTCCGTGTTTATATAGAGGTTTAGTCTGATTAAGAGAATAGGCGTAATTCTTGCGGCCGTTTTCGCAAATGGGATAATCTCACGTCCTTCACGACCAGGCAAGAATTATGTCCTACGTAGACTAAGGCTAAGGGTTTCAGAAAAAGGCTGTAATATGACTTCTGGTAAGTCTCAGTCTAAAGACCACATACGTCTTGAGGGGTGCATTACCCTCATGCAGTGGCGTCGGTGACGGAAGTTACCGATAATTCATCCCATGCAATGTAAAGCCAGTTATGTTAAGAGATCTTCGATCTCTATGTCCGCTCCCGTTATTGCTCCTGGCTTGTCTGGGCAAGCAGGTTCTAAATCCAGATTGTCTTCTGGTTTGACCGGGCATCCGTTTATGAGTTCTGTGATTGTTTTGGCTTGGCTGGACATTCGGAGTCTCATTTTCATCTGGCTGTTTCTTATATTTTCCAGTTCCATTTTTTTCCACTTCCGTTTCCGGTAGTAGTGTATCTGCTTCCGGTAGGAGAGATGATTTTCCGGGTCTGTTAGATCCGGCCAAGCATCTGTTATCAATTTCCGATTCCGGTTTGTTCCGCTTCCGTTTCCGGTAGTAGTGTATCTGCTTCCGGTAGGTGAGATGATTTTCCGGGTCTGTTAGATCTGGCCAAGCATGTGTTTTCAATTTCTGCTTCCGGTTTATTTCGCTTCCGTTTCCGGTAGTAGTGTATGTGCTTCCAGTATGAGTAGTGCTTTTTCAGGTCTGTTAGATCCGGCCAAGCATCCGTTATCTATTTCTGCTTCCGGTTATTTTGCTTCAATTTCCCGTAGTAGTGTTGCTGCTTTCCGGGTTGGTTAGATCCGGTCAAGCTTCCGTCTTCAATTTCCGGTTCCAGTTTTTCCATTTCCGAGTATGTATCTACTTCCGGTAGGAGAGGTGCTTTTCCGGGTCTGTTAGATCCTGCTAAGCATCCTACTTCCGTTTCCGGTTCCGGTTTTGTTGTATCTGTTTCCGGTAGTAGTGCTTCCACTTCGGTATGAGAGGTACTTTTCCGGGTCTGTTAGATCCGGCTAAGCTTCCAACTTCCTTTTCCGGTTCCAGTTTCGTTGTATCTATTTCCGGTAGTAAAAAAAATCTCGAAGCCGCTTGTGGGATTAATGCAAGCCCATGAAATATGATCTGGGGCAAGAGCTGAATCAAGTTTGTTCAAGCGAACTTGATTGGTCAAGTGGTTCGGCGGCCATCTTGAATGACCTAGTTTTCCCCAAAACAACTCCAGAACCCCTGAAGGGATCAGGCCGAAATTTGGCAGATATGATTAGGGACTAAGGGCCATTAAAATTTGTTCACGGGAAGTTGATCCATAAAAAAACATTGCCACCGTGGGCTAATCAAAATGTAGCGCATTTGGCAGCCATATTGGATTTTTTTTATTTGATGGATTTTGAGGCCGAAATTGGTTTTTCTGTATGTTTTGGGGTATTCTGATCTAAAATTTGCCATTTTCGAAACTGTCGGATGAAGGGGTTGCTGGCCATATTTGATAATTTTCCAGCAGAAAGCTCCCGTACTAAAGCAATGGCAAATTTAAAATGTTTCCTCGAGAACTACTGAGCCTATTTCAATTATATTTGGCAGGAAACGTCCTTAGGGTATGGAGATTTAAGCTTGTTAAAACGAAGCTGATCGGCAAATTTGGCTGGCGGCAATCATGTATTTTAGTTGATTTTTAGAAATGTCTTTAAAAAATTTTCGCCGAAACTGTTTGAGCGATTGATTCAAAACTCATAAAATATCATTAAGGGCATGAGCTGAATCAAATTTGGGAAAGGGAACTTGACTTGCCAAATGGTTTGGCGGCCATCTTGGATGACGTGGTTTTAATGAAAGTAACTTCGTCTCCAGAGCCACTGAACCGATTGAGCCGAAATTTGGGAGATATGATATTGATTACCAAGAGCCATTAAAGTTTGTTCAAGAGAAGTTGATACATAAAGAAACATGGCCTCTGTTTTCTTGTTACAAATCTGCTCAACTCATTAGAGTTCTACTTATTGTTAATGACTATTCTAGTTGAAATGCCTGTGGTCCAGGTGAGCGATACAGGCCCCTGGGCCCTCTTGTTTCAAGGTTATTGAAGCAGACGAACATTTTATAGTAGCCCTAGACATTTCTCAATAGCGTCAATTAATTTAACCTTCCCCCCCCCACACCCACCCCACACCCACCCCATACCCCCCCCCCCCCCCCCCCCCCTTTAGGGAATAATTGCAATATGACACGGATCCTCCGTCTTGCCTCAATTCTAGCCATTTTGATCACTTTTAAAGCCGTGAAATGACTAATAATGATATTATTAGTTAGGAAGTCATCTCAAACATGCTATTCTCATCATGTAACATTGTTTTAGGGACGTAAATGGATTAAATCAGGCGGGAAGTGCATCAGTAAATTTTATAAAGATCTTTCTCAATTCTTTCAAGATTTATTCCAAAGGTTTGCAGGTCGCCTTGCAGCCTAGATTGAATTTTATTTTTCAATAAGTCAAGCCTAGTTCCTTCTCAAGTTCTCCCATCTAGGCATCTCCATCGAGCTGTTTTCAGGGTCAAGTTTTTTCCTTCAGAGACAAGCGTAGAGGCAATCTTGTTGACACCCTGACATTCTCTTTTTATGTTAGGGCAAAAATTTTCTTAGGATTCTAGGCGTGATGATCAGCGTCGAGAATGTCATTCCCAGGGTGACGTTGATGAGAAGTCTTTCTAATGTTCCTGATCGTCTTCTAGAAGCAGTCAGTACATTCTAGTTCCCTGTGATGGGTGTTCCATTAGTCAAGACCTCCCCTCAGGTGATTATTTCATGTTTTTTTCACAGGAGGGTTGGTGAGTAGTTTGGGACTCCCTGATTTTGCCAGTCTTTGGTCCCTGGAGGAGTCATTTTCTCACATGAATTTAGTGGTGTTGTGACTTGTGAAGAAGCCTCTCCACTTTTGGTCGGATCGAGTGATAGACATCAAGATCTCGATTCGATCAGTAAATGCCACTGGGTCTTCTTTCATTTTCAAACGGAGGAATGCGGTCTTTTCTTCTTTATATGGGGATTTTGGATCCTTTTCTTGGGATGTCACTAGATCCAAATCTTTCTAGTTCCCAGTCATGTTCCAGACAGACGGATATTTCTTGCGGACCAGTAGTTCAGTCCTAGCAAGTTCTCACTCACCGAGTGGCAGTTTAAGAGGTTGGTTGCCAAAAGCGTTTTCAAGCTTCTGGGTCGTCCCCATGTAGATCTTTTTGGGACATGTCTGATTGCCCACATCTCATCTTTCATGTCTCCCTTTTCGGACAGTCAGGTTTGGGCAATGATCGCACTGTGTCTCGGCTCTGGACAAGATTGTTTGATTTCATGTTCCTTCCAACATTCCTGATTCTAATGGTTCTGAACATAGTCATGGACCAGTTTAAAGAATTTCTTCTAGCAGCACCCTTTTGGTCAAAGAGGATCTGATTGGTAGCCTTTCTCGATCTTCTGGTAAGATTTTGCTAGCCTTCTCCAAGTATCATCAGATCTCGCTCAAGTAAGGGGCTTGCATCTTCATCAAATCCAGAATTCTTCATCCTGTGTGTTTGGAGAATTTTCGAGTGTCCGGTCTCTGAGATCAACATTTCTTCAAGATCTCAGGAAATCATTGTCTCTTCCAGGAGGGAGTTGACCTGTCGAATTTGTACAAAGTTTGACTATTAAATCTTTGGAGAATGGTGTTTAAAACATGGTTTCTTGCCTGATTCCGTTTCTGTTTCCTAGTGTTTAGATTTTTAATCGTATCTATTCGATTCATTTCATTTATCAGCTATCACCGTTAGGGGTTATAGATTTCTTTGGCTTCTTCTCTTCCTTGTCTTCTGAATGCTGATATCAAGGATTTGAAGATTCTCAATGGTTTTATTAGAGGATTGGGTAATATTCGTCCTCCAGCAGCTAAGCCTTTGTCTTCCTGAAATTTGGCCTTGATTCTTCACGTTTTGGTAGGTCACCATTTTGAGCCAATTGGGTCTATCAGTTTCAAACTATTGACTCTTAAGGCTGTTTTCCTTGTTGCTGCCACTTCAGCTGGGAGAAGATCGGAAATTCATGCCCTTTCCGCAGAAAAAGACAGATTTATGGATTCTGGGGACGATCTAGTTTTATATCCCAGAAGGGATATTTTATCGAAGACCCAGTCTAACCGTTACTCAGCCAAACCTATTATTCTTAAATCTTGATCGTCTTTTTCGCCGTCCGACAGATTCTGGTGTCCTTTGAGGGCCTTAAAAGTCTATGGGCTCCGTAGGCAGAGGAGATGGCAAGACCAGTTTCTAAGACCATAGTTGCCAGAAGGATCTGTGAAACCATAAAATTATGCTATGAGATTGGCTCCGCAGGTGAGATCAATTTAGCCCATGTCAAGGCTATCGACCTTCGTGGTATGGCTACCTCCTTCGCTCTTTTCGCCGGCTCATCATTGGACGACGTTATGCAAGTTGGAATTCTGAATCGACTTTTACCTCTTTCTATTTAAAGGATCTGCTTTTATGAAAAATTTAACGGAAATGATCAAAATGTTACTCCTCCATAGCTGCTTGACATATTTCAACCAAATTTGGTTAGATCGATTCTATGGTGGTAGGCTCCAGAACTTCCTTTCGGAATTTTGACTGAGCTATTTTTTGGGTGAAAATCATAGGCACCAGAATTGCCATTCAGAATTTTGATTGGTAGATTTTTGCTGTGAAAACTTTTCAGTCTTTAATGTAGTGAATCATGTATATTTAAATGCTTCAAATGCTAATAGTCCAGGTGAGTGTCACAGGCCCTTGGGCTTCTTGTTCTCTAAAGCTATCATGACCGATTCGATCGGTACACGTGTGTCTAGTTATTGCGGGGAATAATACGGGATTATCTCGGTCGCATATGATTGTAAAGTGTGAGATGATACATAGGTTTATTGCACCCCGTGATGAGTGGGGAAGCAAACGGGCTAAAAAGGTCAAATATCATTTAAGACGCTATTCCTCGTTAAGCCCTTGAGCAATTTAAATCAGATTTAGCTAGAATGATCCTATGGTGGTAGCCTCTAGAAATTATATTCCAAATTTTAATAGGTTAATGTTTTGGTGGTCATCTTTGATTTTCTGAAAATTATCTTTACCCATTTAGAAAGCGTACTCCTTAATCATTAATCAATAGTTCGATTTCAACAAAACTTGGGGTCGAATGATTCTATGACGGTAGGCATCAAAATGGCAAATGAGGAACTGGATTGGTCTATTTTTTTGGTGCCCATCTTGGATTTTCTGAAAATTATCCATGTCTATGTAAATGCAAATGGTTCAAATTTTGTTAATGGGCCAGGTGAGCGTCACAGACCCTTGGGCCTCTTGTTCAATAATTTGACCTACTTGATCGATTTTCTCCAAAATGATGGCTAAGCCACTAACAACTTTCAGTCAAATCATTTTCAAAATATTCAGCATATCCTGACGTAAACCCCATTGGTCAAGAAAATGCCAAAAAGATATTTCAATGTTCTAATAGAGAATGTCTTCAGGTGTGAATTATGAGAAGAATGATTTAGAAACTTTGTGTCTTGAATAAACTGCTCGTTAACATGCGTATGTTTGTAAATAAATATTATTCACAGGTGTGTAGAATAAAATTTATTGGAACCGGTTTGTGATATAAAGTGCTACATCACAATACGGTCCCTACTATGTATCATATTTATTGGTGGTTCCCCAACCCCTCCCAAAAAAAGAAAATATATATCTTAGTCTAATTGTTAAAATTCTCAATATGACATTGCCTGGACACCTGCTTCACCCCACCCCATCCCCAAACTTGAAATCATTGCGCTGCCAGCTTTAACCCTTTAACCATTTGCAAAATTGGGTACACTGAACTGACTGTCTCGATAACCCATTTTGAGCTCACCTGGCCAGAATGGCAAGTGAGCTTATGCCATGGTGACCGTCCTCCATCCGGCGTCCTTCAGGCATCCAGCCGTCAACTTTTGTTTAAAAACGCTACTTGTCATTAACCGCTAGGTGGATTTCAACCTAATTTAGCTTGAAGGACCCCATTGGGTAGGCTTCAGAACATGTACCTGTATACAGAATTTTGATTGTTAAATTTTTTTTGTGAAAATCTTAGGATTTTATGAAAAATTTGCTGGAAATTGTCAAAACGCTACTTCTCATTAACTGCTAGGTGGATTTGAGCCTAACTTAGCTGGAATGACCATATATCGGTCTAGGCTTCAGAACTTGTATACATAATTTTGATTCCTCAATTTTATGGGTGAAAGATTTATGAAAAATTTACCGGAAATTGTCAAAACACTACTCATTAACCGGTTAGCTGATTTCAACTTAATTTGATTGGAATGACCTTATGGGCTAGACTTCAGAACGTGTATACAGAATTTTGGTTGGTAATTTTTTGGTGCCCATCAGAAATTTTCTGAAAAATGGCGGAAAATCATTAAAAATACAGCTTGGTCGATTTCAACCAGACTTGGCTGGACACTAGGGCGGTAAGCTTCAGAACTTGTATACAGAATTTTGATTGGTCACTTTTTCCTGTGGCCATCTTGGATTATCTGAAAATCTTGGGAAATATAAAGCCTACTCATTAACCGCTTGGCCGATTTCAACCAAACAGCTGAACGGACCCTAGGTGAGTAGGCTTCCGAACTTATATACAGAATTTTGATTTGTCAAATTCTCCGGTGGCCATCTTGGATTTTCCAGAAATTCTTTAAAACGCTATTCTCCCTTAATCTATGGCCCGATTTCAACAAATTTTGGGTGGAATGATCGGCTTCAAGAGTTCTAATGATAATTTTGATTGGTTAATTTTTACAGCAGCTATCTTGGATTTTCCAAAAGATTTTCGGAAATCCTTTGAATCACTACTTAACCAATGGCCAGATTTCCATGAAACCTAGCTAGAAGGATCCTATGGTCATATGCTTCCAAAGTTGTATACAGGAATTTGATTGGTTAATTTTTTCGACGGCCATCTTGGATTTTCTAAAAAATTTCAAGAAGCCTTTAAATCGCTACTACTACTTAAACAATGGCTAGATTTCAACCAAACTTGGTTGGAATGATCCTATGATGATATGCTTGAAGAAAACAAAGGAGAATTTTATTGATTAATTTAATTTTTGGCCATCTTGGAATTTCCGAAAATTATCCATCATTTATACTTAAATGCAAATAGTTCAAATGCTAATGGTCCAGGTGAGCGTCACAGGCCCTTGGGACAATTGAAATTTTCTTGAACAAATTTGAGGGTTACTTAAAGCAGGGTTCGCACGGGCCATGGAAATCCTGGAAAGTCATGGAATTTGAAAATCTAAATTCCAGGCCTTGAAAAGTCATGGAAAATCGTAATTTTGGTCAAAGTCATGGAAAATGGAAATCTCGCTTAGATAAAAAAAAAGATGGCGTAAAATTCTGGTGTAATATATTAGCATGGTTCGTATGCATGTATGGAAGTCTGGAAAAAGTATGGAAAATTAGGAAAGCCTTTTCCAGGGCTGGAAAAAGTGTGGAAATTCCAATTTTGGGCCAACTGGTATGGAAAATGTATGGAAAATTAAAATATCGGCAATCCTAATTTTTCCGACCGCAATCTTTTTGTTTACGAACGAAATCTCGCGTTTCCGCCAATCTTGCCAGAATCTAATTCGATTGGGTCCCGGTCTCGTCTTGCAATAGAAAACCGCCTATTACCGGGAACATACGGGCAATACAGGTTCTGAACATGTTCAAGTACAACGCAATAAAAATGAGTGAATCGGCAGTCGTCTGTCAAATAGCAGAGTGGTAGAAGCCGAAACAATGAAATAATTTGCGAGATTGCCATTTTTTGTGATACAGTAAAGATGGGAAAGTGCAAATATGCTAGTGTTTGGGAAACTAATGATAAATATAAGGATTGGATTTTACCGGACAACACATCAAACTCGCGTGCCAAATGTAGTGTTTGTAATAAGTCGTTTGACATCGGGAATATGGGCGAAGCGGCTATTGTTAGCCACATGCCGGGAAAAAAACAAGAGACACTGACAGAAGTTCATCTAAAGTCAGCGCCGAAAGTTACGGATTTCTTTGGTTCACGGTAAGAATATTTTACATTTTCACATTGGGGGGATAGTACCAGAATCATTTAGAAGCATAGCAATTTTATATCGCTCAACGTTAGATGATCCCAACTTTGCCCTCGTGTCATGAGGCCTCTTGTGTTGGCTCGTCATCGAGTGAAAATAATGAATTCCTGTTGCTATGGCGATCATTTAGAAGCGTGGCAATTTTATATCGCCCAATGCTAGATGATCCCAACTTTGCGCTGAGTCACGGTAAAATATTATTGACTGTCCGACAGCTCTTTCGTATCGCGAGGCCTCTTATGTTGCCGCATTATCAAGTGAAAATAATGAGGATTCCTCCTGTTGCTATGGCGATATGATCAGCTATGGTAAATTAAAATTAAATTAGTGTATGCGTATATGTGCAGGGTTTAACTTGTTATCTAAAGGTGGGGGTGGTGGGTTGGGGGTGGCCCTCAACAAATAAATGTGGGTGTCTCACTCTCAACTTTGCATGACAGCTGTTGAATATTTTGAAAATAATTTGACTGGAAACTATTGCTGCAACAGTTTCCAGTCAAATTATTTTCAAAATATTCAACAAAAAATGTGCTGCTGTAATGAAATTCATATCTGGTTTGCATCCTGAAAAACACTGAGCCACTCATAGACAATATGCGGTTCCCAATCTAGATTTTGGGGCTATATACCCTCAAAAAGTCCCTTTATAATGAGAAATCCTGTGTATGTGTGACACACTGTGTGTTTGTGTGTATGTTTATATTTCTGGTTATATTAGATTAAGATAACTCCTATGATCTTTTAATAGTTTGTTTTGATAGGATAGCTATTGAATATTTTGAAAATAATTTAACTGGAAACTATTGCTGCTTAAAGCAGCAACAGTTTCCAGTCAAATTATTTTCAAAATATTCAGCAAAAAATGTGCTGCTGTAATGAAATTCATATCTGTGTGTGCGCGCTGTGCTTTGACATTCTTGTGACAATTATTTATATATGCAGTTTGTTATTGTCCTCAGGTCTTCCACTACTGTGGTTGCTTCAGTTCCACAGGCAAAAGTGCGCACGCTGTGTTTTGATATTCTTGTTTTATAAAGTTTATATATGATGAACTTAGTAACTGACTAACTGTGTTTGTTTTTTGTCTGATTGAAAGTCCCAAAATGAGGTCTGGAAAATTTGGAATTGAGTCTGGAAAAGGTATGGAATTTAATTCTGCTGAGGTGTATGAACCCTGTATTAGGTACACATGTATATATATTTCAAGAAAAAATTTAAAAAAATGATACGAAAATAGCACAAAAAAAGAACACATTTTGAATTGTTCACGCTAGAAATTCTTACCATCTTATGGCTATGCTTAATGTATACCTTATATCCATCATTGCGGGAGTGAAATTACTAATTGGGACCGCCTAAATATTGCGTATATTTTAATAAACATTGTTTATTTCATCCAAATTTTGACATAAAGTGTAGTCACGAAAAAATAGAAATATGTTATGTATTAGCTTCCGCTATAGGACAAGTTTAGGTCATTACGCGTGTAGCGCAAAGACGCTAATATTAGTACCCGGGTAGAGACTTGCACAGTCAGCCGGGATGAAATCGCCCGAGTGAACAAAAATCTTGCCAGTAAATATACTGCCGAATGCATTTACTGATTAGTTAATAGTGAATTTATTGCTCAACTTATTTTTAAAACTATCTTCTGTATATATTTAATATTAATTTGTGATATTGGAATTTGCGAGGTTGCAAAATCTGTTTTTATTTGGGACGTCTCATTCCAACCCGTGAAAAAGTTCAGTGGAATGTCTCCAATCACAAAAGAGCTTTAATTTGGCAGTCCAACTTAAAAAGGATCTAACCTCATTTTATTTCTTACGTTGTTTTGGTTCATTTTATGTGAGTTTTATTTCATCATTTAAGAATGATATACGTAAGATTTGCAAATACTCACAGGTCCTCTTCTGACTATAGGGTTAAATACCCTCTTCTGTTATTAAACGTGGTGTGTACACATGGTTGAGTTATAATTTCTTCATTATAGCTAAACTTTATAGGTTGCTCTTGACAATATTTATCTAGTCTGGATTCAAATGCTTTTGTTGACTTAGCATTGACAATTGTTTCAGGCAGATCTTTCCATGAGTTTACGACTCTGTATGTGAAGAAGTTCTTCCTGATGTTTAGCCTTGCTTGTCTTTTGTTTAGTTTGAGTGAGTGTCTCTAGTTATATTGTTATATGACAATGGAATGTGTGTGTCAAAGGAGAGATTGTCATCGATGACTACACCTAGGTCCTTTTCCTGGTGTGATACACCTATTGGTTGAACCGTTTCTCTGAGTGGGTATGTTTTCTTGTGAACAGTGGAGTTTCCGATTCGCATTACTGTACATTTATCTGGATGAAAGCATAAAAGCCATTTGTCTGCCCATACTTGAACGCGATAGATATCTTCTTGGAACTGGATTGTGTTCTCGTTGTTAGTTATTGCTCTGAATGCTTTAGTGACATCTACAAAGAGGTATACTGATGTACAGCTACTGGTCACGTTTGGTAGGTCATTTATGTAGAGGACAAATAGCAGTGGACCCAGGACTGAACCCTATGGGATACCGCTTGTCACGTCTTTCCAATTTGAGGCTTCTCCGTTAACTATTACTCGTTGTTTTCTTCCAATAAGGAAATTGGTGATCCAGTTTAGGTACACTGGTCCTAAATTGTATTTTTGTAGTTTGTGTATTAGCCATTGATGTGGAACTTTGTCAAATGCTTTCATAAAATCACAGTATCGATCGAATACGTGGAGCAGCTGAAGAACTTGATGGTCCACTAATGAATCCATACAGTTGATTACTGAACAACTTTTGCTCCTTCATGTGCTGGATGATCTTTTCACGAATGATGGATTCCAGAATCTTGCATACTATGCATGTTAAGCTAATGGGACGGTAGTTTCCAGGGTCTTTATGATCTCCTTTCTTGTATATGGCAGTAATATTGGCTGATTTCCAATCTGTAGGCACTTTACTCATTGAAATTGAGGCAGTGAAAATTTGGTACAGTGGATAATTAACAGTACTTTTTAGTTCATATAGGATTCGTGGGTGTAGCATATCTGGCCCAGGTGATTTCGAGATATTGAGCTTTCGAAGTTGCTTCTCAACATCATCGGTGGTGATTGAGAGGTGATTTAGAACTGGTACGTTGGAGGTTTCAATATCTGGAAAGTTTCCTCGGGGTTCGTTGGTGAAAACAGAGGAGAAGAATGTTGCTAGCACTTCTGCCTTTTCTACATCAGATCCAGTTATTTCAGCAGGATCTTGGTCCTTATATAGATCTGATATTACATAGAATAAGAATACAATTATTACAGAAAGTACATCCTACAATATTGGTTATTGCAAAACGGTTTTAAAATATTTTGATTTGATTTGATAGGTTTATATACATAATTATGTTCTTTGTCTAGTTACAGTTGTACATATGATGCCAAAATTATGATCAAATTGACTTTAAAATATTTTTAAAATAATTTCATATGTATATTATAGGGATAATAGATCTACATTCATATATACCATTCCAGAAATATTTTTAAATGCCCTGGTTCTGACAGATATTGATTCTTGGAGGTCATGGAATTTGTTAATTTTAGTCATGGAAAGTCATGGAATTTCAAATCTTGAAAGGTGTACAAACCCTTTAATAAAGGGTTAATCAGATTTATATTTATCAATCTGTTACTGTCTCAGTTGAATAGGATGTGTATAGCTCATATACATACAAAGTGTGTTATAATTTGTTATGGCTGGAGTGATAAAACTGGAATTTGCTATATTTGCATTAGAGGGTATCTATGGAAACTGAGTACACCGAGTCTGGCACAAATGTAATTATTACACTATCAGGTTGCCAAGACAACCTGAACAGCATGAATATTGTATCATTTTAGCAAATTTGACCGTAATATTTATATTACTATTTTTATTTAACCCGTAACCTTTGAAATGTTACCGTATCCATTTCAAGATGTACCTATATATACGAATACTATATGCTTCAACAGCTCCCAGGCAAATTTGTTTCAAAATATTCAATAGAATACTCCTTACATAATAAGAATTTCTTGTTTTGAGTCTGTGAGAGTTTACGGGTAAACTATACCTTTAATAATGGTTTTGCTGTCAACTGGTTACCCCCCCCCCCCCCCTCCTTGAATGTTTCTAATGCGAGTTTGCTCTAGAGACCATTATGTTTTACCATCCGACATGCTAGTGTTTGTACGTACATTTGTGAGTACAGGTGTTAGTGCATAGTCATGTAGTGCATGGTCATGTAAATGTGTATATGCTATTTGTGTGTACATGCTCATTGAACTGCATCTGTGTATGTGTGTGTGTGTGTGTGTGTGTGTGTGCGTGCATGCGTGCGTGTGTGCGTGCGTGCATGCATACATCCGCTCATGCATGTGTGTATGTGGGTGCGTTCATTTGTACGTGTGCTGCGTGTGTTTCAAGTAGCCTGTTATAGCAGAACTTTATCAGTCAAGTATCTGTTCGCTCATTCATTTATCTTGGGCCAATTCCACTTGTCCTGGATGTTTCACAGATAAAACTGGACATGTTTGTAGTGAGATTATGTCTAAATGTGTCTAATGGTTTTCAAGTTTGACAACTTGAATTTAATACTAATCATATATCTGTGAATCTAGATCTCAATTTAATATGTGCTTAATCGATTCATTGGAAAGTCTTCTAGAGCATAAGGTCTAGGATATGCAAATGTAAATCTGTGTTGTTAGGCGTCTGGCACATTGTAGTAAGTACGCTTACATATCTATTACATTGATAGTATCGCTTTCTAGATCCATACAGTAGTGAGGGACGTTGTAAGTATTATATAATTAATTAGTTCACGTGTAGTTTCCAAGCGGAGATGATGTAGCAATGGAGGTGGGCAGGCGGGCGGACGGGCTGGCAGGCATAGATGTAGTTTTAATATCGAAATAATTGGTCCAATTTGTTTCAAATTTTGCACAGTAAAGGGACTTTTACATATTAGGATTTTCAGACTTGCCATGTAATCTAGATTAAAAATCTGGGAACCAGATCATATCCAATTCTGGATCTATGAATATCTGGGAAAGTTAAATTTATGCCATGAGTGTTCAAACAATTTAACGGAAACCGTGCATCCATCTGCAACGGAAATAGATATTGATAATACAGTACGTGACCAACATTTCATAACCAAAAGTAAGAGCTCTGGCAAATGTATTTACTGCAAATCCCAAGGAATATAGTATGTTAACCCTTTAACACTCAAGCCAGTCTAAAACGGCTAAAGCATTGTTCTTGACAAATGTCCATTTTCAGACCAAGAAAAGAGTATTTTTGAAAATTTATCACTGAAATGACTGGCTCGATAGCCAAGCCAGTCATTCCAATGATAAATGTTCAAAAATAATCTTTTCTTGGTCTGCAAATGGACATTTTGTATAAGATTGTGGGTTGACTTAGTGGAGGAATAGTCTCATTTGAGTTGCCATTTCATATGAAATTTATCACACAAATGTATTAAAATCTCACTGAGATTTTGAACAAGCAGCTTATACATGTATGCTGTAAGTTTCAAGAGATCCTACTAAAACAAGTGTGATAAATTTGATACAAAATGCCAATAAGTTTGAGATACTAATTAAGCTATTATTTCTAATTCTCATCTATTATGAGCATTTTCTTATCATTTTTAGCTAGACTTTAGAAAGTAAAACGCGATATTGCGATACCCTCCTCGTCGTGTGGTGCTGGTGGCAGCGTCATCCAATTTGCGTTTAGCTCAACTTTTCTGTTTATATCTCAGGTTTGGTTAATCATAGTAGACCCAAACTTGGGCACATGCTTCCTTATAATGACATGCCATCTCATGATGACCTTGGGGTCAAAAGCACAAAGGTCAAGGTCACTGAAAAAAACCCATTAACATTTTGCGTTTGGCTCAACTTTTCTGTTTATATCTCGGGTTTGGTTAATCATATTGGAGGGGTTAATAACTATGTATTGAAGACAGTAGTTTTGTTCTTTAGCCTGATGCTTGATTATGATTTGTGTAATCCGGTCTGAATGGTCTGGGCTTGATTTGTGGTACCCTTTTTGGCGGCCTGGTGTTGGCGACCTTTAGTGGGCGGCCTGTGGGTATGCGCATGTTTATGCACATGTGCAATGGAATGGTGGGTGGGTGGTCCAGCGGCTTTTGGCAGCTTTTTTTGGTTTTTGACAAATTACATGACGTTGAATTCCATCCACCTGTTTCGGAGGAGTTGGTTTATAATAACCTTCTTGTCATTTTAACCCTCCCTGCTTTCCTGTTCATGGTCACACCATGATCGATCATGGTCAAACCGTGTTCTGACCATGGATTTAAAATGGCACCATGGTCAAAACATGGTTGACCATGATAATACTGAACATGGTCAACCATGTTTAAGCGTGGTTAAGTTAGAACATGACCGACCATGGTAAGAATGATCACGGTCGACTCATGGTCGAACATGTTCAGCTTGACCATGATCGAATATTGTCAACCATTTTCAGCTTGACCACGATTGAACACAGTCGAACATGTTCAGCTTGCCCACCCCTATCATCCAGTGTAAACCATAGAAACATGGTCAACCATGGTGCCATTTAATGTCTATGGTAGACCATGGTTCTAACAGGGTCAATTACCTTGGTTAAAGCATGGTTAACCACGTTCTATGACCAGACCATGGTATCATTTAATGCCCATGGTTGGAACATGGTCAATGACCATGGTAAAAACATGGTCGGGTCTAAGACCATAGTCAAAGTCAAACATGGTCGACTATGTTCTAAGACCATAGAATCATGGTCTGACCATGGTGCCATTTAACATCCGTGGTTGGAGCACGATCAATGACCACAGTAAAAACATGGCTCCATCCTTTTTCTGGTCAAATATGGTCAACCTTGTTTTGTGAGAAATTATGAAAACGGGTGTCACAAGACCAACACCGCAAAAGACCAGTATTATCATTATAATTTATAGGTATACATGCTGTATAGGTATACATGCTGCACTGATAATTTGTGTTGTTGTTCAGATGGTTACATGACAGGACTAAAGTTACAAAAACATTATTTTCTATAATTTGCAGATACAATGTAACAGCTTTTAGATTTTAACAAAGGAACAAGGGAGATAACTTCTAATTTTAGTATGTGGATTTCCCCACATTGAGGAGCACCTCTTTATTGGAGTATTGAATAATACAAATACAGCCAAAAAGTTAATTACGGAATAGATGAAGTCTGTGCTCACTCAGAAGAATGTGAAATAAAAATAAATTGTTTAGTGTATTTTCTTGATTTCAGAAAATAATTCTATCATTTTTAGCTCACCTGACCCAAAGAGCCAAGTGAGCTTATGCCATGGCGACCATCCATCGTCCGTCCGTCGTCTGTCCATCCGTCAACATTTACTTTAAAACACTACTCCTCATTAACCACATGGCCAATTTCAACCAAATTTGGCTGGAAGTACCCTATGGTCATAGGCTCCAGAACTTCCATTCAGAATTTTGATTCCTCAATTTTTGTCTCGCCTGCATCGTCATCAGCATCACCATATCTGTACTTATGGTTAATGTATTTAAATATCAATTTTTCTCATCATTGCCCCTACAGATCTTGCTGAAACTTTACAGACATCTTATCTATAATGTAGGGAAGCTTGTTCTATCATTATTTTAACAAAATTTTGAAAACAATTTGCTGAATTTTCCATGGTTTTCGACATAGAAAATGTACAGTTTTTTTATGGTTAGGATTTTTAGAGATCATTGTTTCTCAGCATTGACCCATCAGATCTTGCTGAAACTTTATAGAAATGTTCTTTATAATATAGGAAGCATACTCCATCAATATTTTTTTTTAATTTTGAAAACATTTTGCTGAATTTTCCATGGTTCTCGACATAGAAAATGTACAGGTTTTTGTCTCGCCTGCGAAGCAGAAAGCGAGACATAGGGATCACTAATTCCGTCGGCGTTGGCGGCGGCCGTCATTTGTGCAGTTTTGGTTACGGTTTTTTAATCAATCTATTTTTCAACACTGGCTCATCCGATCTCAATGAAACCTTAGAGAAGCGATCTATACTATACATGGATGTGATCTACACAGCAACGCATTTAATTTTGAGGCATTTTAACTTAACGGTTTTGGACTTGGACTTTTTTCATGTATTTTGCAAGTGCAGTTTTGGTTAAGGTTTTTAAATCAACTTATTTTTCAACACTGGCTCATCCGTTCTCAATGAAACTTTACAGAGGTGATCTATACTATACAGGGATGTGATCTACATAACAATAGGTTTTATTTTGGGGCATGTTAACTATTTTTTCACGGTTTTGGACTTGGACTTTTTTAATGTGTTTTGCAAGTGCAGTTTTGTCCAGTAATTATCGATTGTGATGCAACTCTCCTCCTAGACCATTTCAGATAGAAACTTGAAACTTTAGGGATGATTGCACATATGGACAGGGATGTACATGACACTTGGAATTTTTATCATAACCCCAGGAGCAGGGAGGGCCCTGGGGGTGGGGAATGTGGGGTCAAAAATTAAATTTTTCCAAATGTTGTCATGTCGCATAATATTTTCAAGCCAGTGATGAGTAGACTACAGTACAAGGAATTATATTGATCTTGGGTCACAAACTGAGTGTAGGGGGCGGGGTAAAAAATGGGCACCAATCTTTTGTAATGCAACTCCTAGACCATTTCAGATAGAAACTTGAAACTTTGGGGATGATTGCACATATGGCCAAGGATGTGTGTGACACTTTTGAAATTTTGGCATGACCCCAGGGTTACGGCCCTTGGGGTGGGAAATGGGGGGTAAAAGATTAAAATTTTCCAAAGCTTGTCATGTCACATATCATTTTCAAGACAATGACGAGTAGACTACAGTACAAGAAATTATTTTGATCTTGGGTCAAACTGAGGGTTGGGGGGGGGGGGGTCAAAAGTGGGCACCAATCTATTATAACGCAACTCTTAGACCATTTCGGATAGAAACTTTCGGTATGATTACACATAATAATAATAATAATAATAATAATAATAATAATAATAATCTTTATTTATCGAGGGTATATCATCAGTAAACTGATCTTCCTGAGGCCCTCCCAAACACAATAAAATATATACAGTTAAATAAGCAGCAAACACATACATACAAACACACTCATAAATGCACTTATACACATACGCACACACTGACTCAGTCAGTCACTAACTCCTTCACTCACACATTTTATATTACATATATACATTAATATGAACAAGTTTCCACTAACTCACTGGATATGTCCAAGGAAGAAATGACTCAAAATATAATTTTCAACAGTTATCTCCCTTGAATCCATAATACTAAGTATTCAGTTATTTAGTATATTAACCATTTTATGACAAAGCCGACCCAAACCGATCCCTGCAGTGGTCTTGAGAAATGTGCATACTATTTCCGAAAATTTACCACTGGAATGACTGACTCGGTAACCGAACCAGCCATTCCAGGAGTCAATTTTCAGAAACAGTCTTCACCCGACCTGCAAATAGAGTCACGATTTATTTTGACAAAATCTTTCATTAAAGGGTTAATGTGAATTCATATACTTCTGCATATTATGATAGAATGATGATAGAGTCGGAGATTGTGTAATGCTTTGCGGTAATGCGTTCCAGAGTTGAACTGCTTTATATGTGTAACTCTTTTTTCCATAGCAAGATTTAAATTTTGGAAGATGAAGATGACCAAAGGTTTTTGAACGTAAATTAAGGGAATGTGTATCTTCTACATATTTGAACACGTTCTTAATATAACTTGGAGTAAGGTCATTTAAGGCTTTATAAGTCATGCTATTTGTTTTGAGGGTTATTCTCTTAGCCAATGTAGTCCAATTCAATTGTTTATACGGTTGTTCAGTTGGTTCTCTAAAAGGGGCATCTAGTATTATACGAGCTGCTCTCTTTTGTAGTTTTTTTCAGCTTGTATACTAATGTATCAGTGGAATGATAGTAGATGAGAGAGCAGTAATCTATATGTGAAAGGATGTAAGCTTTATAGAATAGATTCCTTTGTTCAACATTCATATAATTCTTGTTCTTTTTCAACATGTATATTAAGGAAGAGACTTTTTTTACAGATTTTACTTATGTGTTCTTGCCATTAGAGTGTACTATCAATGTGTAGGCCAAGGAGTTTATCCGATTTTACAGTATTTAAGTTTCCATTTTCAGTAGGTATTACAATATGTGTTGTTATGCTCTTCAATTTGTGATTAGTGCCAAGCATCATCAGTTTAGTTTTATCATCATTAAGCAACATTTTGCTATTTAAACACCATTTCTGTACAGATTTCATATCTTTTGTTAACTGTTCTTGTATTTCGGCTGTTAACATGCAAAGTAGTATCATCAGCATACATATCTATATTACTAGATGTACAGAGTGGAAGGTCATTAATATATAAGATAAATAAGAGTGGATCTAATACAGATCCTTGCGGGACTCCGATGTGGGTTGATACATGTTTAGAGATCTTTCCAGCAATTGAGACATATTGCTGCCTATCGGTTAAATATGACGAAAACCATTTTAGTGATCCTGTTTCAAATTTATATATGGCAAGCTTTTGCAAGAGAATATTATGATTTAAAAGATCAAAGGCTTTTCTTAAATCTATCATGATAACTCCTATGAGATCACCATTGTCTATTGAAAATCGCCACTTTTCAACAAGTTTTAATAAAGCGGTTTCGCATGGGTGTTTTGTCTAAAGCGTGACTGTGACTCATTCAGTAACCCATATTGACAGAGAAATTTATAAACATGATCATGTACATGGCGTTCAATAATTTTAGATATAGCTGGTAGGATTGATATTGGCCTATAATTGCATACATTGTCTTTGGAGTCGGATTTGTGTAGGGGTATAAGTTTAGCATGTATCCACACTGCTGGAAAGACTCCAGAATCTATACTCTTGTTAATGATGCTTGTGATAGGTGGGGCTATGACATTTGCTGCGATTTTAAGAAAATAAGCATTAAGATCATCATATCCAGCTGATTTATTTGGCCAGGGATGTGCATGACACATTGGAATTTTGATATCACCCCAGGGGCAGGGGTGGGGGAAATGGTGGGCAGAAATTTTTTATTAGCAAATGTCATGTCACATCATTTTGAAGCGTGTAGTTAGTAGACTAAAGTACAACAAACTTTTTTGTTCTTGAGTCAATCTGAGGGCAGTGGCCAGGGGTCAAACTTACTTTTCAACACTGGCTCGTCCGGTTTCAGTAAAACTTTACAGAAGTGATCTATACTATACAGGAGTGTGATCTACATAACAATAGACTTAATTTTGGGTCATTTTAACTATTTTTTCACGGTTTTGGACTTAGGCTTTTTTCATGTATTTTGCCAATGCAGTTTTCATTAATGTTTTTCAATCAACTTATTTGTCAACACTGGCTCATCTGATCTCAATGACACTTTACAGAAGTGATCTATGCTATACAGGGATGTGATCTACAAACAATAGATTTAATTTTGGGGCATTTTTGCTATTTTTTTCATGGTTTTGGATTTGGCCATTTTTTCAACAATGGTTCATCAGACATCAACAAAATTTCACTATACTATGAAAGAAGTACTATCTGCATCATTACTAGTTTCATTTGGGAAAAAATTTCAAGATCAGACTATGCACAGTTTGGTAAAAAATGTCCATGTTTGATTGGTTACACTTGTCTGTTGGTGCATTACTGAATATGTGTATTACAAACCATGCCAAGTTTGCTTTGCCAATCAACACTATCCATACCTTTACAGGCGAGACATTGTACGCTTCAGCGTTCTTGTTTTGTGTCAAAATCTTAGATTTTATTAAAAATATACCGGACATTGTCAAAATGCTTCTTCTCCCTACCATTCTGACCGATTTTAACCAAATTTGGCGGAAAGGATACTTGTGCCATAGGCTCTAGAAACTTCCATTTGGAATTTTGATTCGTAAATAATTTGGTTGAAAATCTTAGATTTTATGACAAATGTACAGGAAAAAAATGTCAAATTGCTTCTTCTTAGCATTCTGAGTGATTTCAACCAAGTTTGACTGAAAGCACCCTATGGTGGTAAGCTGCAGAAACTCCATTCGGAATATCGATTCATCAATTTTTTTGGTGAAAATCTTAGATCTTATGAAAAATGTACCGGAAATTGTTAAATTGCTTCTTCACCTTACCATCTGGACCGGTTTTAGCCAAATTTTGCTGTAAGAATCCTATGACCATAGGCTCTAGAACCTCCATTCAGAATTTTGATTCATCAATTTTTTTGGGTGAAAATCTTCGATTTTATGAAAAATGTACCAGAATTTGTCAAATTGCTTCTTACCATTCTGATGGGTTCGAACCAAATTTGGCTGAACGTATCCTGTAGTGATGGACTCAAAATTTCCACAGAAGTTCCATTTGGAATTTTGATTTGTCAATTTTTGGGGTGAAAATCTGAGATTTTATGAAAAATTCACTGGAAATGGTCGAAAAGCTGCTTGATATATTTCAACCAAATTTGTTCGATGGATTCTATGGTGGTAGGCTCCAGAACGTCCACTTGGAATTTTGATTGAACAATTTTTGGGTGAGAATTTTATGACAAATTTACTAGAAATTGTGAAATTGCTTCTTCAGCTTGTCAACTTAACTAATTTCAAGCAAATATGCCCGAAAGGATCCTATGATCATAGGCTCTAAAACTTACATTCAGAATTTAGATCCATCAAATTTTTTGGGTAAAAATCTTACATTTTATTACAAATTTACTGGAAATTGTCAAATTGCTTCTTCTCCGTACTACTTTGAGCAATTTCAGCCAAACTTGGCTAAAATGATCCTATGATCATAGGCGCCAAAATTTCCATTCAGAATTTTGATTGGTAGGTTTTTCCTGTGAAATTTTTTTTCCATCTTGTTTAATGCAAATGCTTCAATTGCTAATGGTTAGCAAGTTAGAACAAATATTTAAAAAAAGAATATTGTTGATAATAATAATAACATAAAACGTTAGTCAAACAGTTTTTATCATGGACAGTTTGAAAACTGACCATGATATCATTGATAGTAATAACATTAAAATTTGGGGTGATCATTGTCAAACATGTTATACCATGGTCATCTTGGACACTGACCCTTAGCTGACCATCATATCTTTGTTGATAGTAATAATATTAAAATTTAGTGACCATGATGAAACATGTTATTTGCTCACCTGGCCAGAACTTCCAAGTTTGGGGGCCATAATAGATATTTTTATTTTGATGGATTTTGAAGGCAAAATTGGTTTTGTATAGGTTTTGAAGTATTCTGATTTCAAATTTGCCCTTTTCGAAACTGTCGGATAAACGGTTTGTCAGCCATATTGGATCTTTTTTCTTCCAAAAACTCGCATACTAATGCAATGTGAAATTTAAAATGTCACAGGCCTGATTTCAGGTATATTTGACAGGAAGCATCCTTAGGGCATAGAGATATAAGTTTGTTCAAAGGAAGATGATCGGCCAATTTGGACAGTGGCCATCTTGGATTGGCCGACTTTTAGAAACGTCTTTAAAAATCTTCTCAGAAACTGCTTGGGGGATCGATGCAAACCTCATGAAATATGATCTAGGGCAAGAACTGAACCAAGTTTGTTCGAGGAAACTTGATTTGCTAAGCAGTTCGGCGGCCTAATTGGATGACCTAGTTTTCATGAAAAAATACTTCTCCAGAACCATTGAATGGATCAGGCCGAAATGTAAAAAAAACCTGTTCACCATGAATCAATTAGATTTTAGCATCTTTGGCGGACATCTTGTATTTTCTGCAAATTTCTGAGAAAATGATAAAAAGACTTAGTATTACGTGACTGGGCCAATTTTAATAAAACTTGGCTAACTCGTCCCTCTTCACAGAAACGTGATAGGTAAATTTTTCCTGTTGCCATCTCATTTTGTTCGGTTGCGCCAGTGTCCAATAATTCCAGGTGAGCGATACAGGCCACTTTGGTCTCTTGTATTATGGTCAGTTTTGAAACTGACCACGATATCATTGTTGACAGTAATAACATTAAAATTTGGAATTATCATGGTCAAACATGTTATACAATGATCAACTTGGACATTGACCATGAACTGAACATGATATCATTCTTGATAGTAATAACATTAAAATGTAGTTACAATGGTCAAACATGTTATATAAGGGTTAGTTTGGGCACTGGCCATAATATCATTGTCAATAGCAATAACATGAATATTTCTAGTGACCATGGTCAGACATGTTATACAATGGTCAGTTTGGACACTAACCATGATATTGTAGATAGTAATAACAATAAAATTTGGAGTGACCATGGTCAAACATGTTATACCATGGTCAGCTTGGACACTGACCACGAACTGACCATGATATCGTTGTTGATATAGTACTAACATTAAAATTTAATCACCATGGTCAAACATATATCATCGTCAGTTTGGCCACTGACCATGATATCATTGCTAATAGCAATAGCATTAAAATTGGTAATGACCATGGTCAAACATGTTATACAATGGTCAGCTTGGACACTGACCATGATCTCATTGTCTGTAGTAATAACATTAACATTTGTACTGATCATGCTTAATCATGTTATAGCATGATCAGTCTGACCATGAATAATTAAAAAATGTGACCATATGAACATGGTCAATCAACATCATAGTCAATTGAGAAAAAAATGATGGTCAACCATGGGCAAACCATGAATAACCATGGACGACCGTAATATCATGGCCAGCAGAAAAGCAGCATCCACCGCAGGGGACAGCCAAATCTGAATGTCCTCTTGCACTCCACAATCATATCACACATATCAAATTTGGTTGAATTCCCTCCAACAGTTGCGGAGGAGCTGTGTTACAATCAATTTCCTGACCTTTTAACGCCCACCCCCTGGGGCAAAGTCAAATGGAAAAAATGTCCTTTTGCACTCCACAATCTTAAATGGGTAACTCACAACCAAATTTGGTTGAATTCAGTCCATTTGTTTTGGTGATGTTTCATTACAATCAATTTCTGCATGCCAAGATTTGACCTTTTGACCATTTGCCCCTGTGTGTGGGGTCAAATGTAAATGGTCTCTTGCACTCTGTACTCATATTGTTTCAATTCCGTCCACATGTTTTGGAGCAGTTGCAGTACAGTAAATTTACACGCACGCATGCACGCACATACATGGGCAGGATGGCATAATCTCATAATTTTCCTGGTCGGCCCCAATGTTAATGAATCCTCATGGATAATTACAGCCTTTTTTGGGCCAGTTGCCTTCAGATTTGATTAGTCTTGGAAGGTCGCTTTAATATTTCACTTTGATCGGTGGATTGCCTCATGAAATGCCCATGCGGTTTCTAGATTTTTGTTGTTGGCAAATCTTTATCTGTGGCTATTCCCTGCATGTGAAGTGTCAAAGATTTATAATGCATTGGTGATGCAATATATTAATCCTTTAACCATCATAGCAGCCATAAACGGCTTCTGCAGTGGTCTTGAGAAATGTCCATTTGCAGACTGTGAGAAGACTATTTTTGAAAATTTACCACTGGAATGACTGGCTCGATAACCGATTCTTCGGGCTCTGTTCTCATCTCGGCTCCGGCTCACCGCCCTCAGGATTTTTCTCGGGTCCTGGTCCGGATCCATCTCTGCTTAATCATTCTCAAAAATTTCCCGCCCCTTTTTTATTTAAAAAATATTTCTCCCGCTTCTCCCGTCCCGGCTCCGGCCCTTCCGGTAATTCTGGCGTGTCAATTAAATTTGAAAATTTCTCCTGGTTTTCCCCGCCCTGGCTCTGGCCTAGTCGGTACCGGTAGTTCTGGCGTGTCTAATTAGAATTAATATTGCTTCTGATTTTGGTCAATCCTCATATGACTTTCAAATGTTTCCCCAGTTTCGGGGCCTAGTTGGGCTCCGGAGCCGGGTTAGTTCTAAATTTCTTAGTCATCCTCTATTTAACTGTCAAATGATTTCTGAACGGTCGGCGGGTTCTCTCTGGGATTCTATTAGTATAGTAAAGTTTATTTGTTTTTTATGCCAATTGGCTGATTTGCATACATTTACAGTCAGGTTTACAATGTCAACAAAATAGAAATATACAAACATACACATTATTAAAATCAATCAATAACACTGATGCCATTACGTTACTGTATGCATCATGTTGTTGAGTTTTGCATGATCACGTGACTTTTGTGTTTTAAATTATCCTAATGATATTTATTAGTAATCCCAGAGAGGGTCGGAGTCGCATCTGGGATTATCAGATCCATTCCCGGGTTCCCTAGGTCTGTATGGATCTCATCTTTCTCCTGGTAGTTTACTGTCTATTTCTTAGCTTTTTCTTACGATTCTAATTTCTGATTCCGTCCTCCTGCACATTTTCTGATCTGTCAGTTTACTACACAATTCTAATTAGCTTTGTTTTGGTCATTTTTTCGCCCCGAGTTAGAGGCGCAGTTCTATTCGGGTCATTCATCTTTTCGTATAGTACTCCTTCTCCCTTCTAAGTTGGCGGGTTGGCATACTTTCAAGACGTTAGGAGAATTTACCGATCATGCTATATTTTTATCGTGAATATTTCATTCTTTTTAGACTAATTTCCCCATTTATTACCCCCCTTTTATTGTATAATATTCATTCCCTAAAGCTAGATTAGATTTGCGCTCTTGGTGTTTTGTGATTTCTTTATTATAAGTTTCTTTCCCGTATTTCGCTATTCTTAACTGTCCCAGTTCTTATCGGCGAAACAGACCTATTTGTTCGGCAGCCTGTTCGTCCTAGTCTCATTTCGTCACGGTGACATTATCGCTTTTTTCTCTTCTATATACCCATATATTTTTATATATTTATTTAGCTAAAACATGTTATTTAGAGTCATGTTCTTTCCCACCATCGCTGGATTGGTGATTTTGGGCCCGAAATTTATCCTTTTCAATCCCTTTTTATCTATTTCCGGTAACTGTCAGAATTGTCATCACCGTGTATATAGGTCGTTGTCAATTCATCCCGTATGTATTTCGTTCCCCTTTTGTTTACATGGAGTAATTCTTTTGGATATTATTCGTTCTTAACTTAGATCAGTTCTATTTTAGCTAATTCTTTCTGACTATAGCGGGACTCGCTCCCCTCTTTTAAAGTTTCTATGGGATTTCTATTTGCCACTTAATCTGATAAGTCACTATAAATAGTTTTTCTTTATTTCAATATGTACAACCTTTAATTAGACCGTTAGAATACGGATATAACGCTTTTAACTAAGAAATATCGCTTTCTCTCGACTCAGCAGATATTACTGTCCAATAGTATACCGGGACAGATCTGATGTTTGCTATGTTCTAGCCAGTAGATTAATCAAATATTTGTCTTTATTAGCCAAATCGTATGTATTTTAGCCACATCTTTCTTTAATTTCACTTAGGATCATGTTTACAGTCATTCCTCAATTAATAGCCTGCTTTAATTTCACAGTCCAGAAAAATGTATTGATTATTTGATATCTTTACTTCATATGTTTAAAAGTTGTTTTTTAGGCATATTGTTTTAATATGTTCAACAACGTAAACATGAATTTTTGTTTTGCATTTTGTTACACTGGAATTGTTCAGGATTCAACCAATCAAGAAAGTTAAATTATTTTTATTCTTTAGCCAATGATTTTTTCAATTCTGCCCTTGGTTAGTCAGACTTCGTTCTTACTAGCATTTGGCTGGTGGTTAGATTGGTCCCTGATATAAATTAATGCTTGGAAGTCTGTCTGATCTCATTGTAATATCCTAATTTATTTATCAGACTCATGAACACTTTGATCTAGTTCTGAGATAACTCAAGAAATATCTTAACTATCTTATATCCTATCTTTTATCAGCCTAGCCCTAATAGGAATTTGAGAATTTTTAGCTTTTATTCTTCATTTATATCTTTCTTTATTCAGATATTAGGTATCGTACAAGTATGGCTTCCGTGGGTAGGCTTCTTATTCTCTTGGTTATTAGGTCTTCTTGTTTTATTCTTTATCTAGTCCTCTGAGATCCCTTATTACACAGTTGATCAATTATTATCCTCCTGGACACTTCACTGTTGTCTAGTTTTTTAATCATGGGGGTGGGACCAGTTTGGTGTCTGTTTCCAAGAGTCCTTGATAATTCTTCACTGGTGTAGAGCCCGCGATATTTCATTCAGCTATTTATGTTTGATTTATAATCATCCTTATGGGTGGTCTTTCCATTTTTGTCTCGTTCGTTGCAAGGGTCGTTATACATGATATCTTATTATGGAAAGGTTCCTCTGATTTGTATTTTACCCACCTGGGGGGTCTCTTTCATCCTCTCTCATGGGAAGTTAGTCTCCATCCATTCCAAATGTTCACTGATATTCACTATTCAATCTCTCATGTTAGTGCCGGCTAGGTCCTTACAGAATAGTAGACCTCATCGTTCCAGTAGAGAAGGTGATGCCTTGGGTTCCTTTGATGAGAACACCTTTCCAGTTTTATCTTAAGGCCCGATGGAATCAATCTCTAGATTCTCTGATTCATCGGATCCTCATCAAGTTTCTATCATGGTTCATTGCCAGTTTTGATTAGATAGTCAATCCCTGAGAGTGTTCCTCTCCATCCTTCAGCTCTTCAGGCTATCTTTTTCACAGATACATCTCTGGAAGGATGGGGAGTCTTGGAATTCCATAAAGATTCAGGAATCTGGTTCCTCCTAGAATCTTCTTTCCACGTCAATCTTTTAGAACTGTGGACTGTTCCATTCCCTAGCTTGTTGGGAACCCATGATTCTCGGTATATCAATCATCATCAGGTCAGTCAATTTCACAGTAGTCTTGTTCATCTATCATCAAAAGGTGTGGGTGGGGGGGGGGGGCGTTCCAGGCCGGTTTCCCTGGGTCGAGAGATCATGCTCATTCTCTATTGGTGCAGGTCTCGCTACATTTCTTTCAAGCATTTCATTCCCAGGCAAACTGATTTTCTGGCTGACCCATTATCTCGCCCTTCAAAGATACCAGAAATAGAGTGGGAATTGTAAGAGGCTGTAGTCCAGTCATTTTTCCTCAGTTCGTCTCGCCCCCATATAGATCTGTCTGCTCTCAAGAACAGAAAAGATATCCGCTTTCATATCTCCTTTCCTGGAATCTCTGGCTCTCAGTAGTCTCTCTAACTCAATCTTGGGACATCATATTCTATTTGGTCTGAATTCCTTCGTCGAGTGTCTAATCGATCCTTCAGTCCAAATTCAGAAACATTTTGCTATCTCAGTAAAGGTTAGGGTACTTCTCGTCCTCCATTTAAGAGAAACATTCCTTCCTGGAACTTTTAGTTTATATCACAGGTTCTAGCGGTGATACATTTCGAAACTTTGGTTTCTGTGTGCTTCATACATCTTACACTAGACACAGTTTCTTCTAGCAGTTGCATCAACTATCCATGGCTCTGAAATCCATGCTCTTTCAGCTGAATTAGTTAGATTTCAAGTTATGGGTCATAGCCTTATTCTCTATCCCAGGGCAGAATTCTTGTTCAACCTTGATAATTCATAGACTTTCTTCTTTGTTGCCAGATGATTCTGTATGGTTCCCAGTCAAACCCCTTAATATGTATAAACTTCGTACTGATTCTAAACGATCCGACATTAGACATCTTTGGGTTACATTTGCAGACGGTCTAAATCATCCTGTCTCCTTAATCACTATTTCCCGTTGGTTCGTGGATACTATTAAAATTCGCTATGAATTAGCTTCTCCATGCGATAATCCTCTGGTAAGAGTCAAGGCCCATTGTGCTAAGGGCCTTGCTCCATCTTGCTCTCTATCTCTTTTTAATGGATCTTCATTAGATTACATCATGGTAGTTGCTAACTGGAAGTCAGAGAACACCTTTATTAACCTCTATATTATTGATTTAGTCCCTCTTCCTTTTTCTATAAAAGGATTCCTACGGTAACTTCAGGGACCATGACTCGTATTCCTCATTCATCATCTTCTCTTACTTCTTCATCTTCATTCTCTTTAGTCTCTAGTTGGTGTTAGTGGGAATTCATTACTTAATTCTCATGTGTGTATTTCACCCCTTTTTTCATATCTCTCATCACCCCTATTATTCATCTCTTTCTTGCATGTTCATCTTCTCTTTCTTGCTTCCAGGGGTCATTTATGACCTTCTTTATTATCTTCTCGTTATTCTTTAATTTCATCTCTTTCAAGATGCTTGATAGAGCAATTCTTAGAAATTGCTGTCTCTTAGTATCTCCCTTACTCGTTATTTCTAACTTCGTATTCTTTCTCTATTTTTACATAAAATTTGCCTCCGGGTTTTGTGCAATGTATTTGAGCAATAGTAATGCAAGGAGGTAGGTTGTAATGTAGTAATAACGACCAGACGACCCAGAGGGTCTGGTCTTATGTTTTACTAATTACATATACCTATCTCCTTGCAGTACGGCCCATCTCAGGCCTCCCCTCTGTCAGATTTTTTTTTGGGGTGGGGGGGGGGGTGCTTGAGGCTTCGTTCTTTGGTCATATCTTGTTAGAATAGTTATATTCAGTATAAGATATTCACTATATCTCTCAGCCTTAGAGTATACACGGATATGTCAGTTTTCGACATATTTGGGTATTTATTAAAGATTTTTTAGTCATATAATATTAAGTAGTTAGGAAAATTCTTAATTTTCAGCTTTAGTTGGATTCAGAGTCGAGTAGTGATAGGATCATCTGCCTCTTCATGAATCTGCACAAAGCTGGATTATATGACTGGATTCGTTAAGGACTGAAGACCTGGTTGCTACAACAAAGTCATGTGATGGCTGTCAGCCAATGAGATTGTCATTATGCCTTATGACTCACTCATTGGCTCTGGGTTATGTATTAACCCTCTTCCTGCCTCATTCTGAGATATAGCATTCAAGCGAATTGTTATGGATCTCATCATTGGAGAGAGTATGGAGATTCCTGAAGAAGCCTTCAGTCACTCTGTAACCACAAAGCCCAGCAAACATTGGCTGTAAAAAATGTCGTCCTACTACGCTTCCCTTCAGAGAAGGAAAGAGCAATAGTAATGCAAGAAGGTAGGTATATGTAATTAGTAAAACATAAGACCAGACCCTCCGGGTCGTCTGGTCGATATGCACTGTGTATAATAATGCTACTGTTTATGTTTCATGCATGTACATGCAATATATTATCAACTTGTTTAATGATCAATAGAGGGGTCATTCCATTTGTAGCTATCCTCCCATTTCTAGCTAGGCTCAGCCTATATTTTGTGTGTGTTGGGAGCAATTTATGTATCTGAATCCGTAATCCCCAGAATACCAATTTCAGTGTAACTATGCAGGTAATTGGTAAGCTGTTGAATATTTTGAAACTAATTTAACTGGAACATGTTGCTGCCATATGCATCAGCACTCTTAATGCCAATAGCAGCAACAGGTTTCAGTTAGATTATTTTCAAAATATTCAAAGATTTCCTGTTTAGTTGTTTTAAAATTGAGGTACTGGCACTTCGCGGGTTAGTGTTAAACGCTCCTTCAATAGAGGCTTTATACTGATTGCAGTGTCAGTTTTGCTTGCATTCCTAATTCCATTGTCATATACAATCCTTTGAAACCGACCAGACGTATATATACTGGTCTGGCGTTTTGTTAGCTTACTAAAATACTTACCACTCAATTCACTGTTTGCTAAAAGTCACCTGACTTAGATATCTCAGAAAATTTTAACCTATTCATTCCCATGGTGTAGGTTCCCTTGAAACAAGTTTAGCAGAGATACATCCCTCCATTGGGTAGTCTTGATAGTATCTCTTTAACTCTAAAGCAGTCATTGCTCTAGGGAACCGGTTCCTCTATTCCTATAGAGAACATATAAACGAGTCTGTGAGCATGCGCACTTATGCTACTATGCATGCGACCGAGTCCAAGCCGTCATTAATTAATTCCACAAATTTTTAATGATTTGCAATTTAACGATGCGGGGTGGCTGAGGTGGGCCCCAGTGAATTGAGTGGTAAGTATTTTAGTAAGCTAACAAAACGCCAGACCAGTATATATACGTCTGGTCGTTTTGTAACACAACAAAAATACTAAGCCACTCAATTCACTGTTTGCTAAAACACAGAATTGGTCAGAGCCCAAATACTAGGTGGGTTGGTAAATTGCAAATCAGGAATGAAAGGTTAATCACCAAAAATACTAAAACCAACTAAATCGCTGAAGTGCTGAAATAGCACGAACAAACAAATGTTCGAAATAAAATACAATAATATAATGATAATTATAAAATCTCAGCAAAGAGAATTTAAAAGCAGCCGTGAGATGGTGAAGAAGACGGCTGACTAAAGAATCTAGGCAATTGAGCCTAGGTTTGAGTGGCGAAACGAGAAATGTCAGATTGTGAATTGAATCTGATCTTTCAGATAAAATTAATGTAGAATCTGACATTTATACTGCAACTTACATAATGTCGTCCACTGATAGATCTGCATAGAATGCGAAGGAGAAGGCCATACCACGAACATCGTGTGCCTTAACACAAACTGAGTGTCTCCTGGAGATACATTCTAGTGTCAATTAATGGTGTCTGTAATCCAGTTGATGAGATGCGCGCTTACTAAACAAATTCGCATAAGTAATCTGAACGGTAGATCTGCATAGAATGCGAAGGAGAAGGCCATACCACGAACATCGTGTGCCTTAACACTTACTGAGTGTCTCCTGGAGGTACATTCTAGTGTCGATTAATGGTGTCTGTAATCCAGTTGATGAGATGCGCGCTTACTAAACAAATTTGCATAAGTAACCTGAACGGTGTTTCAAAAAGATATTTTAAATTGGGCATAGTTTTCGGAAAGGATTGAAAACAATTAATTAGGTTTTATATATATATATAAGATCTCTTCAAGGGCAAAGAATGAGGCCAGCTCTCCTACCACCTAGAAAAGATCATTCCCAAAAAGAATATGAATATCAAAATGCCATCTAACAAACGCGGCCGCGAATGATTTCAGAGTTATACAATTAAACAGATGGACCCAAGAATGAATTAATAGAGGAATTTATTATAGGTATTTGCCTTTGTGCTATACCCTAAAAATACCGGTACCATGGATAAATGATGTAAATACTTAATAACTCTCAAACCGGCTTCTAGAAAACAAAGAAGGATAGATGCTAGTGAAAACGATAACACCACCCCAGCATACAGGGATTTAAATCATCAAAAAATATGCCATGAATCTATGACTTGATGATGGGATGCAGAATCGGGCGAGATAATGTGCTGTTCTACAACCATTTGAAAACCTTAAATATACTCTGGTAAATTCTCCTGTAACAGATAGTTTGAATTGATTAAGAATACTAAAGTTCAGACAAAAAATCAATTTCTGAAAAAACAGGTCTCTTGGAAAATACCATATATACATATTGAAGATTTGTGGAATGATGAACTGAAAGCTGCTGTTAAACGAGATAGAAAATCAGCAAAATTGGTAAGACGCTTTGGATTTCCACAAAGAGGACTACGAGATCCACTGAATAACTCTCATTGGGCCAAGCAGGAGTGATTAAAGGGATAATACATTCTGCTGACAAAAGTTCTTAAAGACAATTGTACTAGAAACCGCTGACAAAAGTTTTTAAATACAATTGGCACTAGAAAGTTAAATTGAAGATAATTAAAAAAAATGTGAAGTCTATGACTGGGCCAGAGCATCTACCGCCAGAGCCTAGCCTGGAGGAAGAATATGAACATCAAATCTGGACACTATACTGAGTAGAAACTTAATGGGATGTAATAAATGAGCTACAAGGAAAATCATTCTACCTGGAATGTGAGCTGCTGAAAGTTTTGCTGACATCTCCACCCCCGGAGGAAGACCAAGACTCCAGACAAAATATGATAACCTCAACTGCCCTGCTTGTTGATGAAGGTCACTACTATAGAAATGACTGCATGAGCAGATAGGTGCTTGTGAAAGAGACAATATCTCTTCATTCTCCAATATTCCTGAGTATTGAAGAGGAATACTAGAGTATTAGTTCCTGTTCTAGTTCCTGAAAAGGAAGAGAGTAGTAAGACTACTTTATCTGATTCCATAGACACAAGAACGAGATCCCCTCCCCCAAACACGTAAGAACAAGACATCAAACTGGACCTGCAGATGGATTAACTGGTGAATTGGTACCGATGACACCCAACGAATGAAAATGCAGTGTATGCAGTCGTGGTGAGGGACAAAATTCTGAATTACCAGACTTGACCTTCGTACACAAAACTGACTCCATTCGGCCCAAATTTTAACACAATTAAGCAACCTTCCAAGCCAGAGGAATCCCAGACTGGCTATGATGTAATTAAAAGAACCCAGATCCAGTTAGGACAAATTCTGTATATATAGAAATATCAGAAAACACTGTCCCTTATCCTTGACTAGACCAGTGATGACTAGGCAAAATGACTCCATGTCCATATTATTCCTTTCATCGATGAACTCCATTTCTGAGACAACATAGTAGGAAAAGAGTTGAATATAAAACGATTGACTAAGTAATTTTTGTCTCAAACAGTATCAAAGCAGCCATGGGTTCCAGACAAAATAATTCCAAAATATACAACAGAATTAGTATTAAATCATGAAGTGTAAATTTTTTGGAAGTTGTCAGAAAAGGATAAATATATGAGTTGAAGATAAGAGCCGAGACCCTATAAAAGATGATCTGCCAGCACCTCATAATCCTTAAAGTCTGGATTCTGCCATTCCTCCACTGTATCCTACTTGAAAAGAGCAGAAAATTATTGATCAGGAACAGAAGCAGGACTAATGTCAAAGGAGACCAACATGGTTTGATAGAAAAAATGGGGATTCAATGACTACATTGATTGTACCTTATATGTAGGAAATCTGCTACCTAAGACATGCATGAGGCTAGCTATACCCATCCCACCCCTGATAGAGTAGAGATTATATAGAAGCGCTTAAGCATGACAGCTAGGACCAGAATAAACCTGCAGAATCTTATTTTACAAATCTAATTTTAAAACAAAGCTAGTATGATATGAGCCCAATTGTTAATATCTTTATCAGATGATTAAACAGGAAAGAAGTCCATCAAACCTGTGACCAGATCAATGATGGATAAGGACAAAGGACTGAAACTACACAGAAGGGTGAAAGGAAAAAACCATATTCCACAATCCATGCAAAGGCAATAATCCAATAATCTTGGTTAGGCCCCCTTGAGGAATTTATTTAATAATGCCAGGGAAATTTAGAATTTAGAAGAATAAAAAATAGGCTTGAATAGATAAGGCTGAGAAGACCTCTCCATATGACAATAATAGAAATAGATATATCCCTAGACAAATAAAAAGATCAAAATTTCTACTGAACTCGAGAAAGGAGCGGTGTAAATCTTGATAAGACAAAAAAGATTTTGTTATTGTGACAAGCTTACATTCACCCATAGATATGCTTCATCATGGCGAGGGATCCTACTGACAGAAAAGAAAGACTGAAAAACTATGTTAAAAATAAATCAGGCCAGATATGATACTAAAAGATAGCAAACCACTATTCACAATTAAAATAATAAAGTCTGACGCACTTATTTGCAGATTGATATTAGTCGAAAGATGGAGGCTGATAGTTAGAGTGTAATACATGAGAAGATTCAGGAGCAAAACGAAATCTAGTGAAATCAAAACGACAAAAGCACTGCTAGGATCATAAGAAAAAATTAAATCATTCCTAGAAGATAAATGCGAAGAGTTGGGTGTACACAAGGTTTCGAAGGATGAGGATAATTGGATGGTTCAGCCATTGCACTAAGAGCAACTAATAAAGAATTAAAGAATCCAAAATAAGAGCCCCTGAAATAGGGCATTTAAACTGTCAAGTGATTTAGAAACAAACAATACCAGCAAAACACCAGAAGTGATTTGATTTGGCATACCTAAACCAGAAGTTTAATTATAATCAGTTGCTATGCCATAAAAATTGAGTTATAATCTAGGTAATAATACTGAGCACAGGACAATTAGGCCTCATGGTCATCTCTTCTTCATTTATCTCCATGCCTGTGCCGTCACTTCTAGTCATGGGTTGCGTGTACGGTGTAGTCATACATTGGCTTGACTATGCCAAAGCCTACCTAAACCATTTTCGAATGTTTTAAGAGATGGTGTGGAAACAACATGTTCAGACCAACATTTCACAGTTTACACACCCCTTAGAGAGAAAATTTTTTCTAACTAGATTAGTTCTCCCCCTCTTCTAGACTTTCAGATGATTTCCACGAGTAATAGTCCATTTGCAAGCAGAATGTTATATTTGACTATAACAATTAATCGATTGAGAGCCGATAGAATGATCCCTCATAGCCTGGGTACGTGCTCTATATATTCAATTTCACCCAAGTTAAGTACCCCAGAAAGAATTTACAAAATGATGAGAGATTAGATTATACATTAAGTAGGGAAAAAACCCATCTTAGGGCTAATAAAAGTGGCTGATAGTCAAGAACTTTCCTGATCCAAAGGCTATGCTTGCTACTAAAACACTGAGATCAACACACATCTCTGATATAGTAAAACTTGGTCATCAAAGTTTGTAGCGTTTACTATCAAAATATTAACCATTTAACTCTCGAAGTTATTAGTCATAAGTTGCAACTGAAATAAGTTGACTCTGAATGAGTACCAGCAAATATGGGAGTGGCGTATTTACTTAAAAATCCATAAATAGGTCGCACATTTATGCTCAATTTACATGTTCTAAAAAATTTGCGCGCACTATATACAAGGATAAAACTTATTTTCCTCTGAATTTTTAAACATCTTAACGTCTGAAGATACCACGAAAAAACCCTTCACAAATCTTGTCACCTCGCGGCTATGCTTAATGTATACCTCAAAACATCATTCGCAGAAGTGAAATTATTAAATTGAGCAGCCTAAATATTGCGTATCCTTTAATAAAGATTGTTTTTTCCATCAAAATTAATCCTAACTTGACATAAATGTCGTCTTTATAATATATAAATCAGAATCACGTGATAATCACATGATATATAAATCACGTGATATTATCTGACCAGATTAGGTTAAAGCAAATTTTAATGAAGTAGGTTAAGCGAGTACTCGGATATAGATATCCTGGAATCGGAAATTCGGCAATGAGATCTACGCTTCTCGTCAGCGCCTCCAAACGGAGATTTACTTTGCCACTGTCCGGCTCGCTAACAATAGACGCTGGCTACCCAGTTTAATTATCGGCCGTTCATGCAATTTTTCTAGAACATCGCATTACGTTTTAGATCATTTTAGGTTCACATTACAATATAACCAGTAATATATATAATAAGTTTTAACGCTAGATTTAGAAATCAAGTGAACGCAAGTTTCTCCCTAGATTTACAAATCAAGTGAACCTGATAATCTGGCACAGGCTTAATAGCCTATCTAACAAAAGCGGGTTATGTGATTACGAGGATTCAATTCAGTATCGTAATTTTGAACATCCGGGCATTCCGAGATCGTCCAACATTTGCCAATTTACGACACACTAAAGAGGATATCCCATAGCAACGCAATGTTTACATTTTTCATGAAACTACGGCCATAAAAAATACTTGCGTCGACTAACCCCGCCAGGTATTAGAAAACATAAAATCTCGAGTAATTTTTATAAAATATTAAATAAAAGGTAAAAAGGTTTCATGGCCTATTGCTAGTAATGTTAAATTAGCCTGCAAAAACGCCGCCAATTGAAAGCGAACACCGAATCGCGAATTAATACGATGGTCTCGTCTTTATTGTAATACGACTGACATGACTGACTGATCATCATGAAGTAATTGCGAGTTTCATGTTAGTTGGTTAGTAACGGTCCTTAGAAGGACCACTCGCTTTTCTTCAGGGGATGATCGTGGTGTATCCTTGTGGTGTTCATCCGGTCCACCACGCCTGTTTGCACCACTGTCACATTCTTAATAGATCCAATAACTTCCCAACCGGTATATTACATAGTTATGTAGGATACCTTATGTAGGATTCGATCCAAACCGGTATGTAGTATACCTTATGTAGGAAAGAATGACGCTCGGAAATACGTACCTAGTCAAAACTCTTAATTGATCCACTAACTTCCCAACCGGTATGTTACATATGTTATGTAGGATACCTTTCGTAGGAGATGTTCCAAACCGGTATATAGTATACCTTTCGTAGGAACGGAGCCTCGTGGCTAAAATAGGATCAGAGTTATTGACTTCACCTGGCTTGTAATGTGAAGCTGGCGCCATTTTCTTTCAACTTGGTCACAACGAACTTTCTGCTCATATTCACGTAAATTATAACCATTTTACATAAGTACTATGACTTATTCAACAAAGACCACTTGTACTGTGGTATTCATGAAAAGCAAATGTGGATGTAGCTCCACAAGATTATGGAATGAATAGGATTTGTTGAGATAAAAGTTAGGTGTTTCCCGTAATACAGAAAATTAATTAATGAAGGCTTGGACTCGGTCGCATGCATAGTAGCATAAGTGCGCATGCTCACAGACTCGTTTATATGTTCTCTATAGGAATAGAGGAACCGGTTCCCTAGAGCAATGACTGCTTTAGAGTTAAAGAGATACTATCAAGACTACCCAATGGAGGGATGTATCTCTGCTAAACTTGTTTCAAGGGAACCTACACCATGGGAATGAATAGGTTAAAATTTTCTGAGATATCTAAGTCAGGTGACTTTTAGCAAACAGTGAATTGAGTGGCTTAGTATTTTTGTTGTGTTACAAAACTGTATGTTTTTCCTTGTATACATATCCATTATCCAGTTGTTAGTTAAAACCCTTTAACACTTATATCAGCCAAAAAAAGGCTTCTGCTGTAGTCATGAGAAACGTCCATTAGCAGACCAAGAGAAGGTTATTTTTGAAAATTTACCACTGGAATAACTGGCTCGATAACCGAGCCAGTCATTCTAGTATTAATTTTCAAAAGTATAAGTCTTCTCTTGATCTGCAAATGGACATTTTCTATGAGAAAACTGATACTCTCTTTAAGGATTAAAGGGTTAAGAGCACCATTAGTATAGTGCAGTGAGTTATTAGAATGAAGGTGCTGTGTTTTCTTACAGTTCTTATAACCATTATAATCTCAAGTGTTGTTGCACTTAAATATATTAATGTCAGTCTTACAAGGGGTACAGGACAACTCAGAAATACGTTAACATGTTTCCGAAACAAAAACAGAAACATGTTAGTTACTATAATTTTGAACACGATGTAAGAAATGTGCTGTTGAATATATTGACCATAATTTGATTGGAAGAC